>JBBPCX010083422.1:0-27294 GCA_037974365.1 Hydrocynus forskahlii | reverse complement strand
TATATATATGTATACGTACATACATATATTGCATCCTTCACAAAAACTCAGTCTGGTCTGGTAACACACAATGAATTCAGTACAGTTCTTTATTGGTTGAATAAAATGTGATGTAGAAGCTAAATATTCATTCAAATATTCATCCAAATAGCCCAAAAAAATGTGATTTAATTTCAATTTGGCTACAGGAGACTGTCAAACTAGGGAAATGTATTTTGGCCACAAAGTAGGTGTCCACATTCAACTGAAAATTTTCAGCACATTTAAATTCAATTTTATTTGATTTTATATGTCCATAAAAATAGTGCTTTTAATGAATCAGTGCATAGAAACATTCAAAATACAATAAAATGGTTTTAAATGGACATCAGAAATGGGGCAGCTGGTAGCCGAGTGGTTAAGGCACAGCGATCAGGAAGTTGGGTTCGATTCCCAAGACTGCTAAGCACCTCTGAGGTACCCTGAGTACTTGGTGAATGGGTTAAATGCAGAGGAAGAATTTCATAGTGTGTGCTGTGGTGTGTTCAAGCATGACAGAATTTCCACTACAAATTTAGTAACACAGTGCTATAAATAACCACCAAAATCATCAAGCTCATGGACCATGAATTGGGTAAATCATCAGAAATATTGCAAATGACAAATCTATGTGAACGGAAGACGACCAAAAGCACGTTGTGCCGAGGACATAACTTCTGATCCTACAAAAATGACTAACAACCCTTTGATTTTTTTTCTGTCTCCTTTAGCATTCTTAAAGGAGGGCATTGAGCACATACATCATCCTGTCCATCGAAAATAATGCCAGAAATTACATTTGAAGGATATGCTCATCCTCCTGCTACTACATCTTCCTAATGTGTCATCTTATTGTCAGATTATTTCATCTGATTTTCCGTAAAGCACAGACCAATTAGGCAACTCCAGAATGGCTGCATGTCATTCAAACACGCTTCGCTTCCTCACCTGGAATGTCAATGGCCTACAAACTGCTCTGAATAAAAAAAGAAAACAGCTGGATTTGCAGGATCAAATGAACAAAACGAAGAATCCAAATGAGCTGGAAGGTCTGCAAAATCAGCTTTTCAGACTGAAGGACCTTTGTGAAGAAATGAATAAGGCAGATGTTGTTTTCTTACAAGAGACACACATTATAAAAGGTCAGACAGGTGTTTTCAAGTATTTTTCAAAGTGGCTGATATATCCTACTGAATACAAAGAAGCTGAAAGAGGGGTAGCTATATTCATTAACGAAAATGTTAGAGTCACATACAACAGCTGTTACATGGATAGCCATACAAGTGCTTTCATAGTTGTCCACTGCTTGTTGAATGATCAGCCATACACTTTGGTGAATGTGTACCACCATCAAAATGATGAAGAGACTCTCAGACACCTGTCAGAGTATCTGCAGTGTCATGCCACCGGACGGCTGGTGGTTGGAGGGGACTTCAATACAGTATTCAGTCACTTCCTTGATAAACAAGAACCAACAGTTGATTCAAATCATTCAATGTTGATGAAGCGCCTCGAGCCATTCATGAAGTCTCTTCAACTGGTGGACGTCTGGAGATGGCTGCATCCTTACAAGCGCTTTTATACTTTTTATAGAGGGAAAAACCCTTCAAGACTCGACTACTTCTTTGTGCCAGAGGAGCTTCTATGCCATGTACAAGCTTGCGAAATTGAGGATGTACCCACAAATGATCACCTCCCTGTAAGCCTCCATTTGAACAACGATGGTATACCTCTTATGCACTCTCAAACAACTGGAGACCTGTTCAAGTATAACTTGTCAAACCAGGGAGATGTGAGACGGTCAAATGAAGACGGTAGCATTGACATCCAGGCTCTGCAAATATCTCACACACAAAGACAGGAAACAACACCTGCATCGGTGGATGAGAGAGTCACTACTAAGGACATTGTAATGACTATCATGTCTTTGCAAGTGTCAGACACACCAAGACAAGATGAAATACATGTGTATGTGTACAAAGAAAATGTTACTAACAGTAACCTCTTACAATATTTGCAGGACTTATATGTCAGAATCCTGGATGGGTCATTTGATGCAAACAGAAGTGATTTCAATGCTACTGATCCATTCAACTCTCACTTCTTCAATGCTGACTACATCATTTTGGCATCTATCCTTGCCAGGCAATTGGATGAAGCACTAAAATCCCTGTCAGATAGCCACACAAAGCTAGACAATAAAAAGCATGTTGCAATGATTTACTACTTTGATGATGTTCCACAATCTGTTGATCAGTGTCTTCTTGAAAAGGCTTTAGATAGTCTTTCCCTTTCAAGAGATATTATGGCCTTCTGCACAAGCCTTAAGAAGGTCCCTGATTCACAAAAATACCTGTTGTGTGAGGGTTGCCCTCTGACTCCATCCCTGCGCAGTCTCCTTCTTACGTATGTAGTTAAGAATGATTTGGGTCTAGACTACCAATCAGGCACCAAAATTCATGTATACAAGTACTTTATTAATGCTGTTGTTCTTAAGGGCAGTCCTTTAGTAGTACCAAAGATAATAAACATGGATGAGATGGTTGTCAAAAGAAGCTTTGGAACATCTGACGCACACCGCTTCTGATCTCCACCCTTCCAACCTTCCATCGACAGCTACGATCAAACACCACCCACTCAGCATCTACCACTCCTATGCCCAATCAACGAGACACCCCTACAATGAGACAGTTGTTGCCAACCCCAACACCTACCCCTGCCCCACCCTGGCACACATACAGTTGGTAAAGCATCATGGAAAGCCAGCCATTATTCCTTATATTCTATACATCATACTCATGCACCTGTCACCCATATGTTAACCCTGATAATTGTGCACGTTTCCATGTTTCCACCTTGAGAAGTTCGTTGTCCTCAGGTTAAGGAATCAACCATCGTCAAATTATCTGGAACTGGGTTACAGGAACTCAACATTATTTAAGACTTTGGACTGAGGGAAGAGTGGCAAGGATATGCAGCAGAGAGAAACATGGACTTTTTTTGCTGACTGAACTGAATTCAATCATGCATGTCATTGTAAGAATTAATTTTTGTAATATCTTCAATATACTTACATAATTAAGCTGAAACTCCAAGGGACAGTCAGTGGGCTGAGTGGCTGTTGTGGAAGCATGCTGGCTTTAGACTAACTTGCTGTTTGAGTTATTTACAGTAGCACTCAACTTTTTACCAGTGAAAAAGGCCTTATCATGTTTATTTTAAACTCATAAATCAATGCACTGATTTTAAACTCATAAATCAATGCATAATTATTTTAAACTCATAAATCAATACATAAATCAATCACTAGCATCATCTATTACTCATTAACCATGTATGATTTTACAGAACTGCTTACTGTAATTGCAACAAGATATTATGCATGAAACTTGTTCACAAGAGCTCGTGTCTATAAAAGTGTATGCATAGGTGGTAAAGCTCAGAAATATAATGTTATAAAAACACTGTAGAACAGTGTCGTTTAAGCTGTGCTCTTTGTCAAACTTAAAGCACTTGTATGCTATAGAATACTATAAATAGACTATGTTCTATGTATTCAAACTGAGTATTAAAGTTGAGTGTTTTGCTGATATTGAAGATGCAGCAAAAATATATTCTGGTGCATTGATATGAAAGAAAATAGTTTCTTATTTTCCATTTATGTTTGGTAATGGTAAAATCAACATATATAAAAGGAGGGAGACCTTAAACCACACACTGGAATTTAATCATTATCTAAATTTATTGAGGCATAATGAATTCAGCTGCTTGAATCTAATGTGCATGGAAATATAAACCATGAGTGTGTGACTGAGATGTTTTGAGGGAATCGAATGGACCTGTTTAAGAGGAATCTAAGTAAAAATATGGCAACATTAAGTGAAAATGTGCTAAATTAAAATTCCATGATGTAAAAATACACAGTTTTTGTGAGTTCTGGTCGAGCAGAAGGTATCTACCTGCACTGTAAGTCTCAAAGCTTTTTGTACATACATAACATGGACATGTCATTAAAAAAAAATAATGAACACACTTCTGGAACAGCTTCAGCCCATAAAGAGAAAGGGATTTCTCTGTGTTCACAGGGACCAACCTCTCCGAAATCTTTTAAATGAATGAGGATTTTTCTCATGATAATGACGCCCCCTCCTGGAGGAGCTGTGCTCTGCACTCTGAGAGTGGACCCTTGCAGCTGTACTCATTGCTTGACAAGATATTCTCACAAAGTGTTCACAGCTTTTAAAACATCATCGGAATGAATCCAGTCAGAATGACCCAGTCACACACTGTCCTCTGTCAGATGACCTTGTGTTGTTTCACTCCAAAACACAACATTTCACAACACTGAGTTCATCACCGAGTCTGAAATCTCACTTTTATCCCAGTGCACTAAAGTGAAGCAACACAATTGTGTTTGTATCATTTCTCACCAATAGTGGGTCCAAAGAGACAACATGTACTAGTACATAAAGAAATAAAGGTTAAATACTCATTCTTATGTACTAGAAAGGCCATAGAGAACTGACCTAAGACTTTCTGGACTGGTGCCAGCAGAACTACCTCCAGATCAACACTGGAAAAACCAAGGAGCTGGTGGTAAACTTCCGCAGGCACAAACATCCTTCACTGCAACCACTGAACATCCAGGGTCTGGACATTGAGGCTGTGGAGAGCTACAGGTACATTGGTGTTCATCTGAACAATAAACTAGACTGGACTCATAACTCGAATGCTCTCTACAGAAAAAGGCAGAGCAGGCTGTTCTACCTTCTGCGGAGGCTCAGGTCTTTTAGAGTGAAGGGCCCACTCTTGAAGACCTTGTATGACTCTGTGGTGGCCTCAGCCATCTTTTACGCCGTGTTCTGCTGGGGCAGCAGCATCTCTGCCGGGGACAGAAAAAACTGGACAGGCTGATCCAGAGGGCCAGCTCAGTTCTAGGATGCCCTCTGGACCCAGTGGAGGTGGTGAGTGACCGGAGAACAGTGGCTAAGCTGTCATCCCTGTTGGACAATTTTTCTGATGCAACATGTGCAATTTTTGGCTGAAGTTATTACTGCTGGGCAGAATGTGCAATTTAGAATGTACAATTTAAAATGCAATTTTTCTGGTGCATTTCGAATGCTATTGTCAAGGCCTGTCACTCCATTGTGTACCTGTGTGTGTACCTACAGTATTCTCATTTTTACTTATACATCCATTCTGTATATACTTATCTACATATATTCACTGTGTACATGTATACAACTTGCCCACGTCTACATTTAGTCTTACGTACAGTTTACATACATATAAGTATATTTTTACTATACAGATGTCCATATTTATATTCTTAGATTTTATATTGTACATTTTTTAGACTGTACCTTTGAACATTCTATTTTATACTGTACTGTGACGTAGTATTTTATTCTATTGTTTTTCTTAATTTTTGCTGCTCTTAACTTTGTACTGTCCACTTTCTGCCGTGACCAAGCAAATTTCCCAGTTGTGGGACTAATAAAGGTTTATCTTATCTTATAGACTTTTTAACAGTGTTAAAGGGGCCATTCAAACACCCCCATAATTCAGTGCTTGAGTGAACAAAGTCATTCTGAGTGAAATGATTCGTAACAGACATTCTAATTTGGAACCAGGGTCACATATAGAACACACTTTTTTTTGTTCAAACCCACCAGTGAACTTGCACATGTCTTCTACAAATTTCTTAAAGCTTATATGGGAAGTTGATGATAAACAAGTTAGTTTTCTTGGGGGACTATTAACGCCCTGCTTGTATCTCTCCACCATGAATGGATCCCAAAGCTCTCGCAAAACTCTGGTAAGACAATGTCTCAGGCATCAAGCAGTGCTTTCACAACCATTTAAAGTATTAACTTTCTCTGAGGGAGCTTTTAGAGGCAGACATCTGGTTTAATTCACCACCACTGTGAACAATTTTGACTCGGTAAGCTTCCCTAGAGCAGAGCATTTCTCACCAAACCCACACTGAGTTACTCAATTTACATCTTGAACCCTTAACTGTAGGAAAGTTTTGGAAGATTAATGGAATTCCACTTATTATTTAAGGTTTGATACATTTGAGGTTTAATACAGTTGAAATTAGATGGTAGGACATAAACCTCAGACCTCATTATGATTCAATTTGAATGTGATTCTTAACAAAATGAACCACTGATTCACCAACAGAAAATCCAAATTTGTGAATAAAAGTTTGAAAAGAAGGTGTCATGATTAATATGATGATGATGATTCTTCTTATTATTAATAATAAATCTTTTCATTTTTAAATTAAAAGTATTACTTATAAATGAAAAGTTTATAATATTGTGATGATTATGATAATGATGATTATTATTATTAAATTATTATTAAAGTAAAGGGGCCCGTTATAGTCACACTACAGAACACAGTGTGAACTATGTGAAATTCTTCCTCTGCATTGTACTCATTCACCAAGTAAAGCAGGGGGCTACCACTAAAAGGGCCACCCAGACTGCAGTGTGTGGGGATGGTCCCTTGCTCAAGGGTAACTCAGTGGTGCCACTAGCAGGCCTGGGATATAAACCCACAGCCTTCCGATCATAGGGGTAACTCCCTAACCACTAGGCCACCAGCTGCCCCAATTATTATTATTATTATTATTATTATTATTAAATCTTTACGTTTTAAATAAAAGTTTTACATATCAAAAGTGTGATATATATTCATTTTCTGTAACCACTTATTCCTTACTAGTGTCGTGAGTACGCGGAGCCTACGGTCAATTTAGAATCTCCAATCCACCTGACACGCATGTCTTTAGACTGTGGGAGAAACTGGAGACCCTGGAGGAAACCCACAGCACCACAAGGAGAACATGCAAACTCCACACACAAACAAGACCAGGACCCCCTATAACCACTAACCCTGCAGGAGTGAGGCAACAGCGCTACCCACTGCGCCACCCTGCGGCTTGTTAGATTTAATGAAAGGTTATGGTTATTATTATTATTATTATTATTATTATTATTATTATTATTATTATTAATAATAATAATAATAAACTCGTTTGGTTTTTTGAAATGAAAGGTGTTATGTATAAATGAATGGTTATTACTATTATTATTATTACTACTATTATTATTACAGTCCAGAAAAACATAAACGTACTAAAGACTCCATTTCCCAGAATGCTCAGACCCTGCGCGCTGATTGGCTGGGAGCTGCGGTGTCAGTGGATAAAGCGGTTTGAAGCGTGTTTGTGTGTGTGTTAGAGAGTGTGTGTAATAGTGAAGGTCAGTGATCAGATGGCTGCAGGCTCAGAGTCGCGCCGGGGCGGTGTGTGTGTGAAGCTGCTGTGTGTGTGGAGTGTGTGTTCTGCTCTCACCGCTGCCTACCTGCTGTACCTGCCGCTGCCCTCCTCGATCTCGGAGCCTCTCAAGCTGATGGTGGTCGCGGCTGCCTTCAGAGGGGTCTCCCAGGCGGTAAGGACCACTCTGACCACCTCACTCACGGAGGGGCTTTTAGTGGTGGTGGATGCTCAGTGCTCACCTAAATCACATCACGAGCTTCAATCAGCCTAATTAGATGTAGGAAACAATTAGGCCAATTAAACGTCCATCTAATTAGCCATTTTTTCATTTGATAATTAGGTTCAATAAGCTTTCAAATTAATTATGTTTAATTCACATTACCTGTTATTACGTTCTTCTAGTTACATAAAATTTTTACCCTTATTGGGATTATCATTAATATTAAGGACATTTAATGGACCATGTTGTTAATATTTAATTAGCCTTTGTATGAATTGCATTTGATTGATGTTATGATCAATTACATTCTGTTAACCTTTCTTTTTACTTCAACTTTAACACCAAAAAATAAACTAAAACTTCACAGTGTAGCCAAACTTGGTGGACACAACAGGGTCTGTTTTCTCAAACCGATTCAGGAGCAGGAGTGCTGATCTAGAATCAGTTTTAATCACTTCATAAATACACCGAAATCTGGTCTGAGATTAGTCGTTCATTTTTATAGCTCACAGTAGATCATACTGTGTCCTAAACCACGTCCACAAGTCTGCTTCACCTTAATGAAGTGCTGGACGAGGTTCGAGTGGGTTGAGAGACTATTGACTTCTGCTGTTAGACACATTAGCCTCGTAGCTGTAGTTCTAAACTAAAGAAGCAAAATTTGGACGTCGCAGCTGATGGGCTCAGTGGAGCTCTGTGTGTGTTTTAGTTTTCACTGAATTGTTCCTTTAAGTTTAAAGGACAACTGAGTCATTATTATATGTGATTGAGGTATTTGTTTATTATTGAAACTAACTGTTCATCTTAAACTTGAACACAGACTCAGAATGCACAGTTAAGGTGTGTGTTTGTTTTACAATGATATATTACACGGCCCCAAAAGAGTCTCTCAGTAATGCCTTTGTTAAGGTCAGCCCTGATGACCTTTAACCCAGTTGGCCGTGTTCAGGCCGTCTCCACTGAAGCTGAAGTGGATGCTCTGTGTCAGAGAATCAGATGTGTTGCAGAACTGCAGGAGCTTTTGTTGCAAAACTGGGGGAGAGATCATACACACACACACAAACACCCACACACACACCTGTGTATGTTACACACACACTGCCACAAATTGTACAAATAGTGAACAGAAAAAAGTGGTCTCTTATTTTTTCCATGGCTGTATATATATATTGTTTATTAGGTTAAACAATAGACCAGTGCAATACTTCAGTATTTAAAGGGCTCATAGAATGTAAAACTCGTGCCTACTTTTTAGAATTAAGAGTGACGCAGTGTATGAACAGAACTTTTAAACTGTACCATTTACCCTCCTGTGCTTGTAACCCATATATTGAAACTAAGCCGCAAAACACCCCATATAGAATTGAGATTTTTGTGATGTCACATAAAACAACTTATTTACATATTTTGTATCATTCATCTTTGCAGCCTACAGCAGGGCAGCCCACACCATTCACATTTAGAATTTAAGGAGTGTTTTATGAATAAGGTGCAGTGCAGGGCAGCTAATCAGAACAGATGTAATTTTCATACTTTCGTAAATCTTAAACTCAGAAATTGACAGAAACTGCGAAAAGGAATAAAGAGATGATGGAAAGTGGTGTAGGACTTAGTTATGACTGTTTTGTTCATAAAATCTTGGTTTTAGAAACATCAAATACAAGAAAATGTAGAATATGGTCCCTTTGGGGGGAAAATGTAAATGCCTTACTGTTCTCTTAAACTGAAGTCTCAGGCTTCACCCACCAGTATGTTTCTCCGCAGCTACTGTTATGACGTCAGACAAGCTTTACAGAGCACTGGTTCTGAAACCTTGGGTCAGTGTTTATCGCAGGGTGTGACGATGAGCGTATCTAGGACAGTTTTCATTTCCACCAGCAGGGAGCGCAAAACCCATAAAGCCCAGAGTCTGAATTTTGACACACTAAAAACACATTTTGAAAACATAAACACTGACGCAATCGACTGTTTGTCTGCCTTTCTGTGTATTTAGCTACGTGTCTATATATCTGACTGTCTCTATCTTCCTGTGTGTCTGTTTACAGTACATCTATTTTTCTGTGTGTGTGCGCGCACGTGCGTTTCATGTCAATGTGTTTGTGTGAGTGTGTGCATGATTATCTGTCATTGTGTGTGTTTGTCTGTCACTGTGCGTGTGTGTGTGTGAGTGTGTATTCGTGTATGTGTTTGTGTGTGTGTGTGTGTGTGTCTGTCACTATGTGTTTGTGTGTGTGTGTGTATGTCTGTCAGTATGTGTCTGTCAGTAGATGTTTATATGTGTGTTTGTATGTCAGTATGTGTTTGTGTGTGAGTTTGTCTGTCAGTGTGTGTGTGTGTGTGTTTATCTGTCAGTATGTGTTTGTGTGATTATTAGAATGTCTCTGTCTGTTTTTTTTTTAAATTTCTCAGGGTGATGTAGGCCAGGCCCTGGGTTTGGTCCATCATATCCGACTGATAAACACTGTAGTGACCAGGTTTGAGAGTTTGGTTCCGCTGGACTATGAGGACGTTGTGACGGAGGATACGGAGTTCAGCGGGGTTCAGGTACGCGTTTATCAGCCCAGCATAAACACACAGGACGGCCCGAGGGGGGCGGTAGTGTTCATCCATGGAGGAGGGTGGTCACTGGGAGCTCCAAGTAAGCTGTGTTTGTGTGTGTGTGTGTTTGTTTGAATTTGTTTATTAATGTATAATAGAGGTCAAAAGTATGGCAGCAGGCTGTACTGTTACTGAAGCGCAGTGGTCAAACTTTTTACAACATGAACCACCTCAGAAAATATTTGGCTCTCCAAGTACTACCAGTATGACTAATACATGAGCCAAATTGGTTTCTAATAAGAATATTATTTATAGTTGATTTATGCCACACTGTCCAGAGGGGTAGAACTAGAACTGGCACTTAAACTCGTCCACACAACTCTCACCCAACACAAGGGGCAGCTTGTAACAGTTAATTAGTTAAATAGCTCATATTGAAACAAAAATATTGTTGAAAATACATTTTCAGCCCCACCCATTCAGTATAAAGCAGTTTAGCTCCGCCCACTCGGCCTATAGCTGTTTAGCACCACCCATTCAGCCTAGAGCAGTTTAGCCCCACCCATTCAGTCTATAGCAGTTTAGCTCCACCCATTCAGCCTATAGCAGTTTAGCTCCACCCATTCAGCCTACAGCAGTTTAGCTCCACCCATTCAACCTACAGCAGTTTAGCTCCACCCATTCAGCCTATAGCAGTTTAGCTCTACCCATTCAGCCTACAGCAGTTTAGCTCCACCCATTCAGCCTATAGCAGTTTAGCCTCATCCGTTCAGCCTATAGCAGTTTAACTCCACATACTCAGCCTATAGCAGTTTAGCTCTACCCATTCAGCCTATAGCAGATAAGACCTGTCCAGTCATGTCTGATTTATGCTGTAAGTGGTGTATGTGATCTTTTTCTCAGAGCTGGGGTCATATGACCTGCTTTGCAGGCAAATGGCAGCGGAGCTGAAGGCGGTAGTGGTGACTGTTGAGTAAGTGTTTTCCCACAGCTCATTTTACCAGAGTGTTTAATGCAGCGGTCACTCTAACAGTGTGCTTCCCTCTGTGTAGTTACCGAATGGCTCCTGACGTGCATTTTCCTGTGCAGTTTGAAGACTGTCTCCAGGCCTCTAGGTTTTTCCTCCAGCCTGATGTTCTGCAGCGGTACTCTGTGGATCCACAGCGCGTGGCTGTGTGTGGAGACAGCGCCGGGGGCAACCTTGCAGCAGCAGTCGCACAGGAGGTGACCTCCAACCCTCCTACTTACTAGCAGTGTTGAAATCACTTGTGGTAAAGTAATAACCCCCCCACACCCCTACCCCCTCCCTTACTCCAAATGTAGTCAATCAACTAAGACATGTTTAGTGTCTGAAGCTTGCTGCTATAGGCTGAATGGGTGGGGCTAAACTGCTGTAGGCTGAATGGGTGGGGCTAAACTGCTTTAGGTTGAATGGGTGGGGCTAAATTGCTACAGGTTGAATGGGTGGGGCTAAACTGCTACTGGTTGAATGGGTGGGGCTAAAGTGCTGTAGGCTGAATGGGTGGGGCTAAATTGCTACAAGTTGAATGGGAGGGACCAAACTGCTACAGGTAGAGTGGGAGGGGCTAAACTGGTACCGGTTAAATGGGTGGGGCTAAACAGGTGAGGCTAAATTGCTACAGGTTGACTGAGCAGGGCTAAATTGCTACAGGTTGAATTGGTGGGGCTTAACTGCTGGAGGCTGGATGGGTGGAGCTAAACTGGCATAGACTAAATAGACACATAAAAGTATCAGTGCTGTTTTATTGTCCAGAAACTTCCAAAAGAGTAAAAATCATGATGCATGAACTGAATGGTGAAGTTCTCTTTCGGGATCGTGATGTGTTTGTGTCTGCAGTGAACTCACTGCTGTGCTTTGTTTTCTCCTCAGATTGGCCAAGACAACAGCACCACTGGAAAGTTCAAGCTTCAGGTTTTGATCTACCCCGTGCTTCAGGCTCTGGATTTCAACACGGCTTCGTACCAGCAGAACCACAGAATTCCCATCCTGTACCGCGAACTGATGGCTCATTACTGGCTTGAGTATCTAGGAGCAAATCCTGAGCTCATACACTCGCTTCTTCTGAACAACCACTCGGCCCATGACCACAAGCTCATCGACCCTCACCGAGCCAAACTTGACTGGACCAGAGTGCTGCCTAAAGACAAGAAGAAAGATTACAAGCCTGTATTTCCGTCCACCGGTTCCTCTAGGATCTTGCAGGAGGTCCCAGCGCTGCTTGACGTTCGAGCTGCTCCTCTGCTAGCTGATATGAAAGTGCTGAGGTTTGCACCTCGAGCGTACATCATGACCTGCGAGCATGACGTGCTGAGGGACGACGGGCTGATGTACGTCCACAGGTTGGAGCGGGCCAGCGTCTCTGTCACTCATCGACACTACGAAGACGGTTTCCACGGCTGTGTTAGCTTTGCTTTCTGGCCCTCATACTTTGCCGTCGGAATCAGGGCGGTGGAAGACTACATCGCCTGGCTTAGGGAGCATCTTTAATCATTTTTCATCTCCCCTCAAACCAGAGTTTCCTGCCTCTAGTCCTGCAGTCCTCCCCGCTGCACTGCAAATGTGGGTGTTTATCTCGCTCTGTTTTATCGGCTATTTACCCAGTGTTTTCCAGACTCCACCTATTAGTGTGTTCCTGGCCCTGCCCACTAATGTGTTCCAGGCTCCACCCACTTCATGGGGCAGCTGGTGGCCTAGTGGTTAGGGTGTTGCCGCTGCAATCAGAAGGCTGTGGGTTCAAATCCCAAAACCTCCAGTGTCATCACTGTGGTACCCTTGAGCAAGGCATCGCCCCCACACACTGCTCCCCGGGCGCCCCTCATTGTTGACAGCCCCCTGGTTCACTTGGTGAATGGGTTAAATGGAGAGAAAGAATTTCACATTGTTCACACTGTGTGCTGTTTTGTGGTGTGTTCATGCGTAACTATGAGTAGCCATTTATTAGTCATTTAGTTTTTAGTTTGTATGACAGTACTTGTGTGTAGAGGGTATTGTTTATACTCAGATTTATTCTGTGTGTGTGAAAGATGACACTGTTAGAAGGTAGTCAAGCTAGTCAAGTGTGGATTCACTACTACAGGACAGTGTCTTTCATGGACATGATTCTAGATCACACTAGTGGACATGGCTTGGGAAACAGTCGGTTACGTTTAGAACATGTTAGTAGGTGGAGTCTAGGACACATTGGTGGGCGGAGTCTGGAATACATTAGTAGGCGAGTCTCGAGAAGCTCAACAGTATTTAGCTTTGAGTTACGTCAGGAAAGTAAAGACTGACAGCGATGGAGAGAGACAGAAATTTTTAGATGAACACAAAATGCTGAACGTCAGGAGCGATAGGAGAGGTTGTAGCTATAAGGCAGAGTGAGATTATACTTTTAAAATAAACTATTGAGGTTGAGCTCCTTGGCTTTGTGCCACATCTCCATGAAAGCTCTGAATGACTACAGGTCATTTTTATGACCGTGTAAGAAAAAAAGCTCCTGGCCACCAGGGTATATAGCTAGTTAAAAATGTTAACATTGTGCTTAAACTATAATCAGATGTTCATCCCTAAAAACCTAAATTACACAACAGAATAACCTCCTGCTGTGATCTTACACACACAGAATAGCGTGTAAGTGAATGACACACTGTAAATGCAGGGGAGCTGCAGGACCAGGATTAAGAAACCCTGCCTTACATTCACTATGTGTCAGAATACACAGACACACACACAGTGTGTATCAGGGTTGTCAGGAGTTTCTGCTTTTCCATCTCTCTGTAGAAGAACACTACTATATCACTCAGAGACTGCAGATGTATTAAACATGTACCTTCTGTAAAATGAATCAGTTTCTTATTAATCAGTTTGTTTTCTGAGCTATTAATCAATAATAACATATATGTCCTATGCAAAATCACTGTACTGATCAAAATCATTTTAATTTGATGATTCCTTATGTATGTTATGTTTGAACTTTGATACACAGCACTTTTAGAACTTTATAAGTAAAGTATTATTAAATTCAAATAAATAAAGTATTATTAAATTCAAATAATAATAATAATAATAATGGATTGAAATTTACTGGTAAGTCTGATATTAATGTCTGATATTAATGCAGGGAGAGAGAAACGCCTTAACCAGTCTTAAAGTGTTGCCTGTACACATTTAATATTTAAAGCCCTGAAGAGAAGGGCTCTGTGAAATAATGATTATAACCGTTGACTGTTTTGCTCAATGTGGACAATCTCTCAGTATTTTGACTGTATTGCTGCATAGTGAGATTGTCTACCTTTTTATTATAAACTCACTGCTGAATCAGTAATTATCACAGATAAAGGTTATCCTAAATGATTTAAACTAAAATTTAATATAAGATTAACTATATCTAAAATAACTTTAAAAATTCAGATTATACGAACACCCTGATTCATTAAAACACCCACTGAAACTCATCTGGTGCTGTGATTGAACGGGATGCTCACAGTACACAGTAAACAAACATTGTAGAGGTTCATTTGCATATTCTGTGATATAAGTATTACAATTACAACATTTTACAAATAATATACAAACATAAGCAGTTTCAAAGAGCTACCTACCTGCAGATGTTACTTAAAGGTCATTTCACTCTCAATGCCTTTATTCTGAGCTAAATTACTGAAGAATTACTGCACTCTGCAAACCTGTTATTTACAGTACAAACATGTAGGGTTCACTGTGGTCACTTTATGTGCATATGTTGCTGTTGAAGTCTTATGTCTCCATTTTTGTTTTGTTGTTTTCCACAATGGCAGCTTTTCTTTACACTGTGACAAATTTTCACTGCAAATGGACCAATAGAACCAGCCCAAAATAAAGCCTTTTAACTTTACACTGAACGTTGATGTTTCATCTTTCTCCTCTTTGTTTCAGGGATAATGTTTTATTGTCAGTGCGGTTATTCCCATGATATCAGTGGTGTAAATTTGTTTATTTTGTTTTGCTTCAGAAGCTTAATATCTCAGTAAAGTAAAACATTAAATGGAGAAGAGGTCGGTGACACCTCCAGCTCATTTCAAACGTACACTGTCAATGCTGCATTACAGTGTGATGACATATTAAAATATTTGGCCCATAAACATAACCTACATAATTGTATTGTGATTGTAAAAACATCTAGGAAAGTTTAGAGTAAAAAATGGCTCTGGTTCCAGATATTTACTGTATTTGAAAGAGGCATTGCTGTAAATATGTTGGTTTGACAAGGACTGGTGTCCTGGCGGTTTGGGAGTTGCTCCTGCGATCGGCAGGTCATGGGTTCAAATCCCAGGACATCCAGTGGCACCACTGAGGTACCCTTAAGCAAGGTAACGTTCCCACAAATTGCTCCCGGGTGCTGTGTTCCTGGCTGCCCATTGCTTCACTTGGTGAATGGGTCAAATGTAGAAAAGAATTTCATGTTGTTCATTCTGCTGTGGTGTGTTCATGTCTGACAAATGGACACTTTACACTTTCCTTTTTATTGTAATAAATGCAATAAAATGCAATACATGTAATAACCCCTTCTTAACATCAGGATCAGAAATCAAATATACAAATCAGCTTAAACTTTTACTCAGTGAACTCTATACACACTCTGGAAGCGTTTCTGTAATGTTACTGCAGAAGAACACACAGTTCAGACAGAACAGCCTGTTCTCTGACACACTGACTGCAACTCCCTGAGGGTTCAGAAACTTTTCCGTTCTCTGACCTGCGGTGAATGGGATAGAGGGTGCAAAATAATCTTGTTCAGACGCCTCATCTCAATGCTTTTTTTACTCACATTTTCTTCATGACAAAGAATTGTGTTAGTGATAATATAAAAATATGAATGAGTTAAATGACAGGTGTTCTTGAAAGAAAGGTTGACTGAGGACTCCTTGCTCCCAGTTCTGGGATTATAGCAGATCATGTGAGTAGTTAATGGAAAGAGACCACTATAGGACCACCACTGACCAGTAATTATTTGAAAGAAGCACTGAGGTCTCCATAGCTCTGATGGGGACATGGTAGTTATAAGGGCTGTAATACTCTAGTCCAGACTCGAGATGACTTTTCCATGGTCTTGGACTTGTCTTGGACTCCCTGGTACTTGGATCCTGATTTGTCTCAGACTAACTGACTATTCTAGTTGGCCTCGACCCTCAAAGAACAGTGTTTCCGTAAGTAATATTTCTCTGTGGTAAGTGACCACACCAAAATCACTGTCGCCATGGCGAATGCAAAAACAAAAACGTCAGCAATATGAAAGCACCCACAACAGTGGACAACATGACCAGCTGCCCCCTTAACAAAACAAAAGAAGCTGCAGTAATCAACAAAATCACTGATCAAGTGAGCTTGTTCAGAAAACAAGCACTGGTCTAGTTATTTCAAAATCCATCAAGAAGAGGCATTATCAATAGCTGCCCAATTACCACTCACATGTCTGCCGGAATTTACCTCAGCACACTGCACACAATGCATCCGTGCTTATCATCTTTATTTTGGCCACAAACACGATGACAGGCCAAGTGAATCAAGTAAAATGGCTCTACTCAAAGTACACTGTATGGTCTCGTGCTCATTCAAAATAATGGGAAAATGATCGTCTTAGAGAAGACATACTGGAAGTAAGCCAGTAAGTCTGGAAGAGGACGCTTGTTTGTCTATCTTGGTCTTAACTCAGACTTGTCTTGGACTCGACAAAGGTGTTTTTGAACACCTGAATAATAAGTGGTCAGCGACAGTCCCATGACGGTCCTTTTTCCATTGCAGGATGGGATTGTAATGAAATGAGGGTCGAAGCCGGCAGGATGTAAACGCCGGATCCAAATGGTTTAATGCCAAAAAACAAGTGACTAAAACAAACAAAAACTAGGGGTCCGGAATACACAAAGTCACACGTGAACACACCACACAGTGTGAACAATGTGAAATACATTCTCTGTGTTTAACCCATTCACCAAGTGAAGCAGTGGGTTGCCACCAATGAGGGGCACCCGGGGAGCAGTGTCCCAGTTCTGGGATTCAAGCCCACAGCCTTCTGATTATACACAATGAGAATACTTGGGCAGGGGCTTGGGCAGGGGCCGAGACAGAAACCAGGCACAGGTGAACAGGATAACAAGGAGGCGGGGCTAAGGCGGGGCTAAGACCGAAATATGCTCACCTGGAACAGACACATAAACAAAGACACATGGAGAATGGAAACAACAGCAGAAGACAGAACAACTCACAGGACAGGGAGAAAGTTACAGTGGTAGAGGATGACTGACAAATTGTGGTCAGTAGTTGCACACATTTTTGATAAGGCCAGTATGAGAATTTTGTGCGCTTCTAAACAAAGCTAGATGATGTAAAAATGTATTAATACCTCAACACCAAGAGCAATGTCCTAGTAGAGACTGTAAAATAATATAACAGTCATTAAAGCATAAAAAGGAGAATTAACACCACCGATATTTCCACAAAAACCCACAAGGACCTGATCAGAGGAGTGGAGGTTTTTCCTGGTTTTGGTATGTGCAGAGGTCTGCACCTCGGCCGAGAAAGGCAGGCAGACGGTCGTGCACCGGACGGCCGTTCTGGACTTTTCCAGAACGTACAGATTGCCAGTCCGCCCCTGCATGTTCTGGAATGTTCTCCAGACAGCATGCAGCTGGCCAGGGGACGTGTGTTTGTCAGACACTGAAGGACTGAGTTGATGAAGCAGGAGTTGCCCATATTTTCCAAACCTGCTCAACAGGAATGAACAGGCGCCATTTAAGTTCAATACATTTTTCTGCAAAAGATACATTTTTTTGAAGTGAGGGAAACCATCCCTACAGAAGCTTGTTGTAAATTGACTGTTAGTAACAACAGATTCATCACTACTTGATATCACTAGAGAGAGAAGTCACACATTTTGCCACCACCAGGTCAGGCTTTTTTTTGTATCGTTTACCTGATGTGGTGCTGCTGCTGCCATCCGTGACTGTGGAGGCGAGCGCTGAAGTGTAGAACTCGCTGAAGAGCTCAGTGTTCAGTTCTGTGAGGAAAGGCAAAGATAGCTTTGCTGTGTGATCCACGTAGAAACACTCTAAAATGGATAAGACTGATTGATCTTTTTTTGCTTTTTACTCTTTGTTGTAGCTAAAAGAAAACTAAATTTTGTCTTTTCTAGCTCATTACACTGTTTAATGTTAATTTTGAGTTATAGGCTTCATCACTGAAATCATATTTACTTCTTGAATGCGAGTTACTGAAGCTTTATCTGCGAGTTCGGTTTGGAAGAACTTGACTGGCCCACACAGACGCCTGACCTCAACCCCATCCAACACCTTTGGGACGAACTGGAATGGAGAATCTCGTCCAACATCAGTGTCTAACCTCATAAATGTTCTCCTGAATGAACGGGCACAAATGCCCACAGAAACACCAAAATCCTGTGGAAAGCCTTCCAAGAAGCGTGGAAGCTGTTATAGCTGCAAAGAGGGACCAACTCCTTATTAAAGTGTATGGATTTAAATGCAATGTCATTCAAGTCTCTGTTGGAGTAATGGTCAGGCTTCCCAATACTTTTGTACATACAGTGTATATCTATCAGCGTGTTGTGGTGCTGTTTTAATTCTCTACTACACATCTCAGCTGTTTCATCGTCCTAAAAAGTATTTATTGCAGATTATTTTTTTTAGATGATGTGCAGCGTTTGTCCTACAAAACCTATCGCATCTTGTTAAGTCTCAAGGAAGTGGACAGTAAAGTGTGACCAACAGAATGAGTGAAAAAGAAAATGCAGAAAAATGACACTGTGGGCATGACGTCACGATACCCTCTAGAGTGATGTGAATTTTAATAATGAACATGCAGATTAAATCTCATGCAATCAGACCAGGCCTTTATTATTAGACTCACAATTATTATTCCTAGAGTCCCAGATTCATGGATTTCATAATTCCAGTTATAGATGGGCTACAGTCTGAACTCTGGTATGGAGGAGGTATAAGGTCAGTGTTTCTAATAAAGTGGCCATAGAGTGGAAGACCAAGGTGGTGTTTCTAATAAAGTTGCCAGTGAGTGAAATCACATGGTGTTTCTAATAAAGTGGCCAGTGAGTGGAAGTACACAGGGGGTGGAGCTGGACAGGATGCTCAGTGTTATGTTTTACCCCACAAAACTCAGTAGGTGTGGATCTAGAGTTTCTCACCATAAAAACCAAGAGACACAGCTTGAACTCGTGTCTTTTTATACCCCATTTCTGAAATATGTATGTGCTCATATCTGACCAAATGATGGTGACTCGTGCCATCTAAAAAAAAACAAGAAAAAAAAAACAAGAAAAAAAAATTACAGTATCGATTACCAAAAAAACAAAAAAAAAAAATAGACCCAGACACGGTTGAAAAACAAGAAATAAAAAACTATAATTTATTTTTGTAGCATTCCATCGTTCTTGTTATTGAAAGGTGGCAGTGAATAAAGGTTCCTCAGAAATTCAAAATGAAGAAACTAAAAATCTGAGTTCAAGTAACAACCAAGTAAATAAAAATGAGACGACGCTACCATCCTACACAACACATCGGCCTACAATCTACCTAACAGAAAATCTGAAATATTTGGTCAAAGCCCTACAGATAGTGTTTCAAGCACATGTGAAGATGAAGAGGAAACGTAACCTGGTGACCGAGAGTGTAACAGTGAGAGAAGTTTATCGGCGTCTGCTCACTAAAGCACAACAATAAATCTGCAGGACAACAGTCAATCAGAGTGAACAAACTGAAGTATAGCGAGTAATCATGGGGCTCCAGTCCAAAAGCTAAACTGAAAACAGTTCCGTTAATTAACCCATTCAGGTAAAAAACCTCATTCTGACAACTGACGATGAATCTTAGCCATGAGTAGCTAGAGAACAATTAGAAATCAATATTGACCAAAAGGACCTGGACACACAATGAGGAAAAGCACATGTTCTGGTCTAAAATGAGTACAGAAAACGTTCACCAAAGGTCAGTTGACATTCTATGGACAAAACTCACCCATTTTCCAAAATTCCCCCATAATTCAGTAATTGTAAACAAATGGTTCATTATAGAGAGTCTTACAGACTCAGGTTTCTTTACAGTAGTGGTGAATGGAACCAGGGGTCACAATGTCTACAACACAAATATATCATTTATTATCCAAACCCACCAGTGAACCTAGACATGTCTTCTGAGTGTTTATGAGATGTTGATGATGGTAAAACAGTGGCAAACCTGAACTAAATCAGTTTTCTTTGTCAACTATTCTACAACTCTGTATCCCTCCATCATGAATGAGTTAAGTTTTAAGCCAACAGCTTCTCAAAACTCTTGCACAACAATGCCTGAGGCATCAGGCGGCATCTTCATAACTATTTCATGTAAAAACTTTCTGTAAGGGAGTTTTTAGAGGCAGACGTCTGGTTCCATTCACCACCACTGTGAACAGTTCTGACTCTGCAAGTTTCTCTAGAACAGAACATTTCACACCAAACCCACTTTCAACAACTTTGTTTACATCCAAACCACTTGAATATGCAGGAATTTAGAAAAATCTGTGGAATCTCCATTCACTTACTTAGGGCACAAAGGAAATTATAAAAACAGACAGAAATCATTAACTTTTTCTTTTTTTTTTTAAATCACCATCTTAGAAAGGTTTACAACAAATAAGCCAAACATTCTGGTGTGTATGATGGGGATGGAAGTGAAAATATTCTCACACACACACACATGCACACACACACACACAGCAGGAATATAAGGGAAATTAGCTTATCATCTGAAGAGGTATAACGCTGATGATGGAGATCTAATAACTGTAACACTAGTAAATGTGTTATTAATATTTAATAATCTGCAGGATTTAAACACTGCTTCCATTTAAACCCTTTACATTCTGCTTTATTACATTATTATTCAAGGTGACAATGATTAACCTCCAGAAATTCAATGGTTTGTCTGTTTTTGATGGAAATAATTCAAATCAAATTGAGTTAAACATCACTGTTAGTGAAACATCAAAACACCAAATGCTCCTCAGTTTAACAGAACTGGCCTTAAGTGCTTTTAAATAATTTCATCTTTGAAAAAAAAAAAAAAATCACCAATGAAAGAAAACCAGCTGCAGATGCAGATTTAAGCACTCCAACGTTTTTTTCTACCAACACCAAAACTGAATTTGAACAGATTTAAAGGCTTTAATCCACAAAACAAAATAATTCAAATTTACCGCTAACAGCCTGTGCTGACCTTGGTCACAATATCACCATTAAAACAGAAAAACAGTAATTAAAATAATTAAAACAGCATCATCGTTGAGGATAAAGGGCAGTAAATCTGAACTGATCAGCCTGTTGAAAAATTGTTGGCTTTTAAAAACCAGATCACCAGTAAAATCCACTGAAACAGAAAGAGATGTTTCTAATAACGCCCCTCTTTTTTCACCCCTGGATTCGACTACAGCCTGCAGAGACAAACTTTCCACAAAATAAACAAACACCAAGAATGAACACTCAAAATTTGGCAAACAATACCAATTAAAGCGATAGCCTGATCAAAAATCACCCCTTAATGTAGTGGTGCCTGAAATTCATCCTTAGTTGTAGCACTGGAACTAGAAGGCTAAATGGAAGTTTATACTCCAGCAAATTATCATTACTGCCTTGGCATCATTTCTGTTCCACCTTAAACTGTGCAGCAGAATATCACATGCATTTTTTTTTATTTCACCTTTCAAAGTGTGACAATTTCAACCTGACAGCCGAACTGTTCTGTTCCACCTTAAATGGTGAAAAACATCCCTAACATGTTTTGATGACTGGGCCTTCACATAACTTGCTCAAGTTTTCTATTACTTGTTAAACAGATTTGCATCATAGTTCCAGCGCTAAATCTAAAGAACTAAATCTAAATTCCCAACACTGAACGGGTGGGGGACAGGGTGGGTAAATTTGATTTTTGGCTGAAATATCACTGTAAGCTGATTCAGAACAGGACCGTTGCTGCCTAACCACTGATTCTCCTGCGAGACAGAGACCATATCACATTAACAGTCAAAATGCATTTTGAGTTTATCTTCCTCTTTGCTGGTGCTGAGGAAGGAGGCCACCGGGGGTGTGGCCGAAAGGCTGAGGACCCCCGCATTAGTCCCAGCGCTCATAACCGAGATGCTGGTGAGGTTGATACCCAAAGTGAGTCGCGTCTGCTCCAGGGCTTTTTCGGGCACGGCGAAAGCCTCCAGTTTCTTCTCTCCGTTGGCCATGAAAGAGTTTTGGCAGCCCCTGCAAATGCAGTCCAGACAGGCCTTGCGATTTGAGTAACATGGACAACGCTGCCCCCTGCAGGTAAGGACACTTGGGTTCTGCGTGGCTCTTCCACACTTACAGCCTTTCTTCTCTTGGGGCTTTTTAATCACAACTTTGGTGGGTTTCCCTGGCGGTGCACCTGCAGATGTCTTGGGTTTGGCCTTGGGCTTGGCCCTGGCCCTAGGGGTGCTAGATTTAGTCTTAGATGGAACCTTTTTGGCTCCAAGGGTCTCAGCGTGCTTCTGAATGTTCTTTGTGGAGTCCACCAGTGTTCTGCTGACCTTGAGCAGCGCTCCATTTCTAACTCGGGTAGGTAGAACTCGGGTGGGTTCAAACGCGGCCTGCGTGGGCACTGTGGCAGCGACAGAGGGTTTCTGAATCAAGCATGCGATAGGCAGAGGCTGGAGCATCTCTCTGTCGCTCTCAGAGCGTGAACGTTTCCGACTCAGGTTGACCTTCCTGTGGGCTACTGCCTGGCATGTAATGCCCGTCTGTGGCTGCTGTGGATGGACAGGTGGTAGGGCACTACTAGCTGTGGACTGGGTGGCCTGAACAGCCGCCTCAGAGCTCTTGGTGTCACATAGTGGAACTTCTGGCTTGGTCTGAACAGGCCCCCCAGAGCTCTTGGTGTCACATGGCGGAACTTCTGGCTTGGTCTGAACAGGCCCCTCAGAGCTCTTGGTGTCACAAGGAGGAACTTCTGGATTGGTCTGAACAGCAGAGCTCTTGGTGTCACATGGCGGAACTTCTGGATTGGTCTGAACAGCAGAGCTCTTGGTGTCACATGGCGGAACTATTGGATCGGTCTGAACAGCCCCCACAGAGCTCTTGATGTCACATGGCAGAACTTCTGGATTGGTCTGAACAGCCACCGCAGAGCTCTCAGTTTCACATGGTAGAAATTCTGTCTGGGTCTGCTTATTGGAACAGCTATCCTCAAGGCTGTTGAGAACTTCCTCTACACTGAGAACTATCGGATTGGTACTGCCATCAAGGCTACCGTTTGAGATGTTTATAGTGATAGCTTCAGTGCTAAGCTGCTGCACAACCGGATTATGATCCACACCAGATGATGCAACTGGCTTGGATGAATCTAGTTCAGTTTTGTCCTTAGGTTCACTTTCTACCCGCTGGCCAACATCAGCATCAATGTTGCTCTCACAAATAGCAGTCTGGCATACAGTACTTGTCTCAGTTTTGGAACTTTGATTACCGTCAGTGCTATCCAAAGCCTCCTGAGGAACATCTAGGCTTTTCTCTTCCAAAGCCACCTCCATCTCGTCCTCCTTCACATCCATCACCTCCTCCAGCATCTTCATGACCTCGGCATAGCCTTCAATCTGCGATGCATTTTTGTTTGTCCTGATGATTGCCCAGACATACTCACACAGGCTCCTGTAGCAGTTTAACAGGACCTGCAGCTGTTTATTGTCCTCAAACTGCCCAGCATTCCTGCATGATCCACATGGTGGCTTCACCTTCTGGGTCTCACCTTGACAGCCTCTGCAGAAGAAGTGCTCACAGGTCGAAGCACTTGGGGCCACTGGCTCCTGAATCAGATTGCCTAATAAAAAGAAATAAGATTCATTTTTGAATCTTCAGTCTGATATTTCTGATCAATTAGCATTTCTAGAATAACAATAATAAGCAGGATGCAGATATAATTTAATTAATGTGATTTCACCACAATTCAATTAAAATGAAGAATCAACTGAATACACAAATGGAAGAAGAGGAACTATATTACATTGTGCAATACAGTCAATAATGTTTTTTGTTTTCTTTTATAGTGTACATTTGATAATAGCAAGACTAATTGTGGGTAATAATTGTGTGCACACTTCATTGAACATTATTCCCTATCATATATTTTATGCAATCAGAAATATAATAATTTCCCTTAAACAGTAAAGCACTTTGAGATGCTATCTGAAGGAATAACACACACACACACACACACACACACACACACACAAACACACAAACACACAAACACACAGATCAGCCACAACATTACAACCACTGAGTGGCAGTCGCAGCTGCCAAGTGGTGGGAGATATTAGGCAGAAAGCCAA
Organism: Hydrocynus forskahlii; assembly: GCA_037974365.1. Classification (NCBI taxonomy): domain Eukaryota; kingdom Metazoa; phylum Chordata; class Actinopteri; order Characiformes; family Alestidae; genus Hydrocynus; species Hydrocynus forskahlii. Next base: position 2,838 of record JBBPCX010083422.1, on the reverse strand, counting down.
CAGTGAGTTTTTGAAGTTTGTAAGCAGGAAAAATTGGCAAGCATAAATGTGACCCAGATTTTGAAGGTTAGACAACTGGGTAAAAAGCATCTTTAAACAGAAAGTCTTGTGGGGCATTCCTGGTATGCAGTGTGCAGTACCTACCAAAAGTCATCCAAGTAAAGACAACCAGTCCTGGGCGCCCAAGTCTCACTGATGCGTGTAGGAAGAGAAGACTAGCCTATCTGGTTCAAACCCACAGAAGAGCTACTGTCGCACAAATTGCTAAAAAAAAACCTGAACTAGGAAAGTCAATCATGGAGCAACGGAAGAAAGTGGCCTAGTCTGATGAGAGAATCGCATTCTCTCATGTGGACAACCATGTGTTTGCATGCATCGCTTACCTGGGTAAGAGGCAGCACCAGGATACACTATGGGAGGAAGGCATGCCAGGGAAGGCAGTGTGATGCTCTGGACAATGTTCTGCTGGGTCCTGCATTCATTTGAATGTTACTCTGACACGGACCATCATCTTAGATATTGTTGCAGACCAAGTACACCCCTTCATGGCAACAGTATCCTCAAAATGTCCTAGATCTCAATCTGACTGAACATCTGTGGGAAATAGACTGATCCACTGAAGTCCCCTGCAGAAAATCTAAATGATTTAAATGATCTGCTTGGTGCCAGATACCACAGTACACCTTTAAGGGGACTCAATAGGTGGGTCAGAGCTTTTTGGTAGCACGAGGGGGACCTAATGGTAGGCGCGCGGACTAATGTTATTACTCATCAGTGTGTACACACACATACACACACACACACATACACACACACATTACATATAAATATATACTAAACCTAAGAGATCCCAGACATAAAGCCACCTACCGCACACTCGGCAGGACAGAGCGTCCCTGAAGAAGGGCAGCAGGCTGTATAACTCCAAAAAGCTTTCAGGCTGTTGGGGGTCACACCTGAACGCTGCACGACAGGCGGACAGGTACAGCGAAGTGGCATTCGAGGGGTTCATCTCAGTATTCAGAGAGGGCAAATTCAGTGTCAAAAGGAAAGATTTGAACAGAGTTCCAGTCCTTGATAGGAGACTTTGATGGTAATAATCTTAATACACTCAGCCTGGCTGGAGCCCGGACCACAGACGATGGAAAAATGCATAAATAAAAAGCAGAGACATCTCACAACACGACTGACCCTCTCCCAGTCAGTTAGTCAGTCAGTGTGTGTGTGTGTCAAACCCCTCCAGACCACCTCCTCATGCAGTCTGGATCTCTGGAAAATGAAATGTGTCATTAGAAAGAACATCTCTAACAGACTCTAACAACTTTTTCCCTCTGGATCCTGCGTGCACATGCATTCCTTAGTATAAAACACAGCTTTAGCCACAAAATCAGAAGGATTTAGATTGTTCATGCAGAAACACACCTGATCCGACTCAGCACTGATTGACTCTTACAATAAATAAACTGTAGAAGCTGATTAGATCCTCCACACCAGCTTCTAAAGCATCCTAGATGAGCACCCCATGCCTCTGGGGTTAGAATGCATCTCTTGAGCCTCAAATTTGGAGGAAAAAGTAACAAAAATTGAAGAATAAATGTGATAAATCAGATTACATCGAGAAGGCAGTACAGCCAGCACAGTTAGAACCCCTTTACTGTCTCTTCCATCATTAATAGAAGTTAAAAAAACAGGTTAAATTTCCAGATTAATGATAATATTCGTATTTGTGTTGGTTTTTGTTGATGTTTATTTCAGGCGAAGCGGGAAAAGCTAATGGTAGCTAATGTTAGCATCCAAGCTGCAACCTTCTCTCTCCGCGTTAGTACAATCCACACTTTAGATTTCTCGCTCCCGTTTATGCCGATAAAATCCCCTCATGTCGCAAATGTGATTTTTAAGATGTCTAAAGTCCTCCTTTTGATGTTTTTCTGCCGCTTTAAACCGTTAGCCGTTAGCAACTCTGCAACATCGAACAGAACGGAGGAGAAGAAGAGCCGCTCGCAGCGCCGACCTCTGCTGCCCCCTGCAGGCGGAGCCGTAACACTACAACTCTAGCACAAAAACTGCAAAAGTAATAATATAAAATAACAATGATAATAATAAAAAGCCTGTGAAGATGTGAGCTTTGGTGTGTGAGGTTTTTGTTTACTCTGTGCTTAACCGAATTTGCTCAGATCTGTTATTCTTATTCACCACTGTTTTGATTCCATCAACACAGGCCCACAAAAAATCCATCCCTGTCAAAATAAAAGACCCCCTCCGTTACAAAAAAAACAAAAAAAAAAACGGTTTTATAACGCCACTTCATTCCCAAATTTAGGAATTGAACGATTTTGATATACTGTACCAGTCCGGTGACACGGTATTAATCATAGTATAGCATAAGAGATAACCCTTTATTAGTCCCACAAATGGAAAATTTGCATGGTTACATCAGAAAATGGACAGAACAAAAAGCAGCATAGCTTGTAGAATAAAAGCTATAAAACACAACAGCATAATGTAAAAAGTACACTATACAAATACTACATTCATTCACTTTCTGTAACCGCTTATTCTATTACTAGGGTCGCAAGTACCCGGAGCCTATCCTGGGCTCTACGGGTGCAAGGCAAGGACTCACCATGGGCCCAACACAGAACCACACACCCCACACCTACATTCAATTTAGAATCCCCAATTCACCTGACACACATATCTTTGGACTGTGGGAGAATCCCGGAATTTAAAAAATTAAAATATGAAAATATGGAAGTATGTACGTTAAAAAAAGAGTACAATTTCTCCCTCTCTCTCTCTCTCTCTCTCTCTCTCTCTCTCTCTCTCTCTCCCACACCC
>JBBPCX010083415.1:0-27295 GCA_037974365.1 Hydrocynus forskahlii | reverse complement strand
CACACACACACACACACACAAACACACACACACACACACACACACACACACACACACACACACACACACACACACAATAATCAAGCTCACATTCTAATCCAGCAATGTCCACACACATGAACATGTGTACAAATTGTAGCCCCCAGTGCAGAGTGTAGTCTCTTTACGTTGAGAGAATAAAAGGCATTTTTCTATCCTGCTTGTCTCTGACTCTTTTTATGCTCGTTTGTTTTGGACTGGCACAGCAAAGAGGATTTTTATTAGGGATTTTCACTGGTTGCTTGGCAACTAATGGCCATTTCATACAGGTGACTAACTTTATTTCTCGACCACAAACCTATGCTTATGTTCCCCTCCGAGCGCGTGAGTGTGTTTAAATGAGTGTGAAAGTGAGACCCTGCCCCCCACTAACACACACACTCGCACAGACATACACACACTGCCTCAGGTTTATAGTTCTTAGTGTGTATCTGCTGTCTTATGGTTACCCCTGGGTCCTCTATGAAAAGGAGGCTGTGTTAGACTGCTGTTAAAACACTATGTAGCACAGCACACACACAACCAATGCATACATATCCGTATGAATGCATTGATATCTATATGTCACAATAATTTATCACAAGTGTGATTTTCACCAGTGATCCACTTCATTAGGTAGACCTACCTTGTATCTACACCCATTACTCATTGTATGAGCATCGCTTACTAAACAGGTGAACTTTGTAGTTTACAGTTACACTGCTGTGGAAAGGAAATACAAACTTTTTCTTCTGAATTCACAATCGGATCCCTGCATCCTCCTCCCTCAGTGGAAGGCATTCTTGTCCACATTTCTTTCCTTCTTTTGATAGGAAACAGGCCATATTCATGGTAAACTCACTCGAGGTGAAGTGTCTTATGAGATTATAAATGAGGCTGAGAACGAGAGGAGAGGGTAGACAGAAAGACGGAAAAATGTGTGGAAATCCATTACCGTGTCATTTGGTTCTCCAGGGGTAATATATGAATGCTATTCAGATATGCAAATAGCAATTTCTCTCCTGTTGTACCCGTTTCATAATGATAAGCCCAATTTTCCTGCTTCTCTCTCTCTTCTTATTAAAACATGAACAGCTTGCCTGAAGCGTCGTCTGAAAGTTGATTAATTGCCACACAACTGCATGATCAGTGCTAGCACAGCTCCTGTAGCCTTGAGTCCCATTTTTTATGTTTATTTTCTTTCTCGATTTTGTGGTAGTGGAGGTTCAGTGGGAACCATTACCAACTATATAGACCATCCTTATTAATGTGTGTAAACATCCTTTTGGAGTTATCAGGTTTCTTTACCTCGCCAAAAAGGCAAGCTCCATCGCATTGTACAGGTAATGGGAACAATGTAAATGTGATTCAGATCTAATGATGTTTCCTAACATTACATTAGGCTATTTTCAAAATTGTGGGAAAATACACGATATGCATGATTGTTTATTGACACTTGGAGACTCACCAGGTTTCTCTAAACCTTCAACTGAAGTTCGTATCTTTAGCTGGTTCAAATCGATCTGACCTCTAATGCACCCTTTAAGCATGACTCATCTGCTGCTGAGAAAAGCTCTCAGCCTGCCGACAACGGTACAGCACTCTGTCCTTATGACCGTGAAGTAGCATGTAGTTCCTCGGGATTGCATCAGGTGCAGTTGACCCATGGCTACAACAGCTGAGTCATGGCTAAAAGGTGCCCCGCCCATACCTCGGCTACTCTGGCCATTTTCTCTCAATAGTGTCCAATGCAACCTTATCCTTGGTGTCACCAAAATGGCTTCAGGCAGTGTATCCAGTCATGTGACCAACATAGACTTTTGATTTAAGAGGCTCCAGCATGGAATCCTAGATGGCCTTTATGATCTTCTCCCAAAAGTGTTGGATTCAAAACTGTATGACCAGTTGTGCAACCTGTGTAAGGTCAATGGTGTGATTAAAATGCAAAAAGGGGAAACCCAGTTGGGGTTTTGTAATCCTTTCCCAAAAGCATCCAGCACCACCTTATCATTGGTGTCACCAAAAATGCTAGAGGCAGTGTGACAGGCTTTCAACCAACATAAGCTCAGAGACGTAAGAGGGAAAACACAAAATCCGAGACATTTGGATCTGTTGCGACATGGTGTCACAGAAACTGAGACTGCATGACAAGTTGCAACTTGTATGAAGTCAGTAGTGTGATTTACCAAACATTTGCAGTCTTCTCCCAAGAGTTTCAGATTCATCTTTGGTGTCTCCAAAGCTGCTTACGGCCATATGGCCAACTGTGTGACCAGCATGAAAGCAAAAGGTGTGGATTATGTCTTCAAAGATGTGGATTTAATGCAAGTGAAGCAGGACAAGGCAGGATGCCACTGACTGGACTGCACTGAAGTAGATTGGCCGGCTGCTTCTTGGAAGCCTTGCTGACAAGGATGTTTGAACTCTGACGCTGTGGATTTGGCTGTAGAATAAAGGTTATAAAACATCAGTCCATGGCTCTGGAGCTTGAGGCACTCCCGTTGCGCTTCATCGGGTAGACAAATAAACATATTTACACACCCAGTTCCCAAGTTCATGCTTTATTTATTAGTGTGTAGACAAGCAGTAAGCGTTGTTTTAAGCCTAGTTCTCTCATGTACTTCATACTCGCTGGCTCACTTGCTCTCTTTCTTGCTGTCTCTCTTTTGGCTCTTGCATTCCATTATTTTAATTAAGGTGAAGGACATTTGAACATTTTACACTTTCGTAAGTTGCTTATGAAAGTAAGAGCGCTAGGGTGCTGCAATACATCCTTATCTTTGAAGTTCTGTGTGTCATCACTGTTGGGAAAAAAAAAGATCTCCAAAAACTGTCAATTACACCATTTATGTTGGTCCATAGAGGGTTTTACAGCAACCGGGCTTACAAAAGTCTATGTTTGATCCTTCATATAGATACTGACATAATTGCATTCACAAATGGGTTCCCTTTTAAAATGTTTATCAAGTTTTAGACAAATTTCAAGCAGAAAGGTATTCAGCGCAAATCCCCGAAAATGATGTTACATACCTGGTGTGGCGTGAGATAAGAGTGCATGATGGAGGAATTTGTTGCTTTTATTAGCTCTTGGTAGAGCAGTAGAGCAATTTTGACATCCCTTTGTCAGCTGTACGTGGATGCAGAACTAATGATTCAGAGACCCTGAGCCATTTAGTGGCCATATGTTAGAGGGTTAAAGAGACGGCTCCGCTTTTCCGTTTTCCATGGAACCCCCGGAATGCCACAGCAGTGTCAGTCTGCATGGATCACTGAGAATTTTCTTCAGCTGCTACATTAAACTTTATGGTGTCTGTCATGACATGTGGTGACATGTTATTATATTAATGAACATTAACCATTATAACAGCTCATGACAGCATACAACATGCTTATGACATGCTTATATCAGTGAAAGAGAGGTCAAGTGAGGTGTTATTGAATATTGTTTGACAAGCCTGAAATCAGGGAACCCGATCTCATGAGTTTTCGTGCAGCGTTGTCCTAGCATGAAAAAGTGAAGCATTGTCCTAGCACGAAAAAAAGCTCTTGATCGTGATCGGAGCACATATTTTGATTAAATTGTATTTCGTGATGGCTGCACAAACACTCGTGAGATTGGGTTGAATCAGGATACCGTTTTTGTTGTGGCCTCTAAATTTGCCTTATTATCATGTAGAGTGGGCCTGGCTTTGGACATTTTAAAGCATGGTATTAGAATATAAATCCTCACCATTTTGTCATTGAATTCCCTCTCTCTTTGAGCCATCCTGCATATAGTAGCAAGGCTTTCTCTGTAAATATCAGCCAGGAGAACACAGACAGCAGACTGTAAAAGGAACATGAATATCAACAAAAGCCAGTACTGTCTACATACCGAGTGCCACAGCATGGCATTAGATTGCAAACCACAGGGTTATGCTGGGCTGGAAAAGCATTCCAAAGCAAGCAGTCGACTTGAAACAACACTTTATTGCAAATGAGCCTTTGTTTGGGTTTGCCTGCATACATCTGTTAAACAAGTAAAATCTGACAAGGCAAATTAATAAAAAGAACAGCGAAGCCTGATGAATTAGTGTAAAAACGGGTTGAATGTTGTAGAGGAAATGGAAAAATGTAAATTTGTTTCCATGTAATCATCCCTTCACATAGGAAATTAAATTTGAATTACTGAGCTGGGGTGGGGAGGGTGGGTTAAATAGGGTCTAAGAACATCATCCCACTCTCTGCCACCATCACTTACCATGCTGATGACATCACTTTCCATACAATTGCTGATCCTGCTATGAGATGCAAAGCAATTATTTTCTAACACCACATCTTTTATGGAATGTTCCTCTGTGCAATGGTCAGTACAGTTCCTGTTTACATGTGCAAACTTATGCTAGGCCCAGTTACCTTGTACTGTACCGGTGCCAACCTTCCCCCTTTCTTGCTGGCCCACACTCACATTGCACTTAATGTTCTGGACTCAAGTGCTCTTATGTTATCACATCCCACACTGCTTTATCTATTTTGTGCTATGAGCTGCCAAATTTATGGAGTCTGTCCTGTATCTTCACTTACTGAGCCCACAGTGTTTTCTGCTCCTCACCACATGATTCAGTGGTTCTTTGGTCCATGAGCATGAAGGTACCAATTTGACAATTTTTTCTAAAGTTCTCATGTGTTGTGTCCAGTTGTTCCTGTACTCACTCATCTGCCCAAATTCCCTGTGAATACTGACCAAAATCAACTCTTTCTGTTCAAAATCTCTCTCTCTCTCTCTCTCTCTCTCTCTCTCTCTCTCTCTCTCTCTCTCTCTCTCTCTCTGTAAATGCCTGCTCTGGTAACTGAGAGAAGGTGTCCCTAATGTTTCAAATTCAGGTCCTGGATGTGCCTGAGTAAGTGAACTGCTGCATTTGTGCTGGACACTGGCCCTCGTTTAAATATCTCGCAGCAAAGTGTAGCTTGTACCTAACCTCCCCAGCTTTGCAGTGACCACTGTGTGTTGTTTCTGAGTGGCCAGATCTGGCCTTTACGGAGGTCAGACTGTGGTCACTTTTCAGGCTTGGTTTGCTATCTATCTCTGGAAGTGAATTTATAACCTCTTGACCTTTTATATGCCTGATAGCATTAGAATACGAAATGAGACTCATGTAAAAAAAAAAAAAAGTGGTTCTTGGCTGGGCAGTATTTATCATGTTTGTACATCTGGTTATTCATGGGACACTTGGTTCCATTTTATATTGTCATTAGAACTAGAGTCAGAATCAGAAAACTTTATTGAGCCCAGAGGAAATTGCTTATGCTACAACTGCACAGACACATAGACACAAAGGCTATAATATTATAAAATCTAGTACAAGTCAAATAATAGTCAAACTAAACTATGTAATTACACGGTAACAATGTGTACATTAACATGTAATTACTGTTTACAGTCTCTGTATTATGACTGATCTAAAGCTAGCCGTAGGACAAAATTGTCTCTGAAACCTTCCAACATGCCTCCCACTAGACATGTACACAGAATCAAATGTTTGTCATTTTCATATTTTATTAATTAGCAGGAAGCTTAACTTCAAGTGTGATCTTTGCCAAAAAGGGAACCATTTCTACCCCAAGCAGAACGGTCTAAACTAAAGCAAAAAGTAAATAAATAAATAAAATAAACATACAATAACATTACCTAACTCTGTTACACAAACAGAATCAAACTCCCATCAAAATAAACATGGCTACACTCCTAATTGCTTCCCGGAGTAAATTAATTTTTCTAAGATCATCACAGAGGAATAAAGCAAACTAGGGAGAGCTGGTCACACTTCTCCACATCACTCATGGTGTGGCAGATTGTGTTTCGTGGAAAGGAGGAGGAGCCCTTTTATCCAGCAGCTTGTCAATCCTCATATCTCCGTCATGTGCAGCACCTGTGGAGGAGGAGAGAGAGAGTGAGAGAGCGCACACTTACGAACACAGCTACCCTCTACGTACACCACCATGCAGTGGAACTACTCTCAAGATGTTGGTAATTACGCACCTCCTCACAGAAAGTCTTTTCTGAAGCAAACACATTCAATTATCCTTCCCCATTCCCATTTTCATATCAATACTGTTTATATGTCTATAAACAATGTGAATATGAAAATACAACTAGTGTAAGAACTGTACTACTGCAATCTTTCTGTAACAGTGATGGACGTGACCCTATTACATATTTATTTTTACTGTAAGACACACTCGGGTAACGCACAGAAGTGAAAACAGAAGCCAGTACACGTGTTAAAACAGGCTGTTGAAATGCAATTCATCTGTAACAGTGACTGGTACTGGAAATTACATGTTAATACATGTTTTGTTAATGTGTAACTACATAGTTATTAATATGACTTAATGTAAACTATAAGCAATTGAAAGGCTCAGTCTGGAACTTAACTTGATTTATCCCTGGCACCACTTAAAAACAAAAACCTTTGGCTTTTGGCACTTTTTTTTGAAGAGTGAAGGGGTCTGACAGAGTATACTGCAGTAGGCTCCAGTCTTCCAGCTGCAGATGGAGAATCAATGGAAATCAGCTCTAAAAATGAAATGTACAATTGTTCTGGTCCTGACCTGCCTGCTTCTTTTTTGGATGTTGTTCTTTGATTGCATGGAATTTCTCCTTGTACTTTTTCCTTTAATTTTACACTCATTCTGTGAAATTGACAACTCTCAGTTCTAGGTAATCACACAGTAAAGACTGTTCCAGGCTGGTGTTTCCCAGCCTGAAAGGTTTTGTGAAAGACTTTTCTTTGGGTGATTACAGTTTTGGTTTTGGTCAGCTTGACTGACATGGACCAGTTCTGATCGTGTTTCTCCAGGGTCATCTGATTCAGTCCTTGGGCACCCCAGGGACTCCAGGAATGATCTATCCCAGAATAACTGGACCAGGTATTTGATTGTGGGGAATGTGAAACATGACATTGCTGGTTGTGATATTTTTTCCTTCCTGCCAGGGCATGGTAATGTAATCAAAAATCAGAATCGTAGAGTGAGATGATCATTACAGTTAGTGGTCAGTTGCGGTAAGTTCAGCATCTGCACTACAGCCTCAAGTTCGGCTTGTTTTGTGTTGTTTTGCCTTATTTGTGCCTGCAGTAATGCCAATTTCTGCTTGCCTATCTACAGAGCTATTACTAGAGCATCATAAAGCTAGTAATTTTGAGTCTTCACTTTCCCACTCTGAGATTAGGCTCTCTCTGTCTCTTTCTCTCTTTCTCTTTCTCTCTCTCACTTTCAGGTCAGTATGCCATTTCATGAACAGGTTTTGTGGGATTTGCAGCAATCACTTTCGGTAGTTTACTCAAAGCTGTTGAATTAGGTGGAATAGAACCCTATTGAAATTTGATTTCTTCCTGTCCTCTGCATCTTCCTCTTTCACCTTCCAACAACCAACTGCATGTCCTCTCATATCCACATCCCTAAACCTTCTTTTAGGGCCTTCTCATTTCCTCTTGCCTTCCAGCTCCATCCTCATGATCCATCTCCCAGTATACTCAGCATCTCTCCTCTGCACATGTTCAAACCAGTGTAATCTCACCTTTCTGGCTTTGTCTCCAAACAATCCAAACTGAACTGTTCCTCTAAAATACTTATTCCTAATAATCTCCACCCTCTTCATTCTCAGTGCAAATCTTAACATCTTTAACTCTACCACCTCCAGCTCTGCCTCCTGTCTTTTTGTCAGTGCTTCTGTCTCCAACCCTTATGACATAGCTAGTTTCACTACCATCTTATAAACCTTCCCTTTCACTCTTGCTGGTACTTGTCTGTCACAAATCAGTCCTGCCTGTGACATTCTGACTTGTTTTGCCCTGTTCTGCCCTTGTTTTTCTCTGTAACATGTGGCCTTTTGTTTGGGCTTTCAGCTCCACCTTAGTCCTGACCCTTGATCAATGTATTCACCTGTGTTTTATCCATGTCTCTGCCCCTTCCCAGGTGTTCCCTATTCTGACCCAGCATACACTACTGGTCAAAAGTTTTAGAACACCCCAATTTTTCTGTTTTTTTTTTTTTGTATTGAAATTCAAGCCTCATTGTTCATTCTGCAGAAAGTTCTTCTCAACTATGTTGCAGACGTTCCCATAAGTGTGCGGCACTTATAAGTTGCTTTGCTTTCACTTTTCTGTCCAGTTCATCCTAAAGCAGCTAGATGGGGTTTAAGCCTGGAGACTTCTGGCCACTCCATGTTTTCCAGCTTACCATCTTGTTCTTTTTTCTGAGGTAGTTCTGGCAGACTTATGTTTTGGGTCAGTATCTTGCTGTAGGACGAACCCGACCAACTAGACACATACCAGAGCACATGCATGGCACTACAGAATTATTTCCCACTTCTGGGTAACCTGACCATTTTTAAACCTCTCAGAGTTCAGCACTGTCCTTTGTGCCATTTCATGCTATTCATTGGACTTTAACTGTTTGAATTTCAATAAAAAAAGCTTGAAACACTGGGGTGTTCTGAAACTTTTGACCGGTAGTGTATGTGCCCCTGTGTGTTTGTTCTTGGTCAGTCCACCTTGACCTTTGCATAGCGTGTTGTGTGCCTCTACAATCCTCCTTCAACCACACTGAGCACCATCCACTCCACCCTGCTTACACTCTCCTCTTTACCTCTATTCTGCACTCGCCGTTACTCTAACACTTTCACCAACTCTGCTCTCCGCATCCTCAACATTGCACCTTTTCATTAGGTTTTCTATTGAAATTTGATACTGAGCATAATATTGATGTGAGCAGACACTCCTGGTGTTTCTCTGCCTGAATCAGGGGAGTGTGTGTGTTGTAGTTGTTCCCTCCCTGGTGTTTCTTGGATCATCCTCTAATTTTCCACCCTGTTTTCCCTGATTTAGTCACCCGCTAGCTAAGACTCCCACATTCACACTAGCATGTTTCCCCTGAGACATGTGAAGCTCTGCCACATCTTTTCCATTTGCTGCTAGCCAAACATCACTGGACAGCTCAACATGCTTGGAGGAGAACTGCCAATTCTGTTACATCAGATAAGATGCTTGTGTTGGCTAACAATGCACCAGTGGAGGAGAGGGAGGGCCATCCTACATCCCCAGGGAGAATGAGAACAATTATGAACTCCTGCACCCAGGCCAGAAATAGCTGTAGCATTGCCAGAGATCCAACTATATGTACGTCCTCTATTGGACAGACTCAGAAAGCCTGAAGTATTAAGGCTTTTGTGTCAGGTCCTAGTTCAAACTGGACACACTCCGCTCATTCTGTGGATGCCTTTGGCGCTGCATGTTTCTTCTGTTTGTACAGCATCATTAAAATTTAACATTGCCACACGTTTTACCAGGGTGGTGGTGTTCTGCTTTTGTTAATGTTTAGCAAACAGCTTATTGGTGCATTACCGCCACTGTCTGGCGGCAGTAATAGGATGAGATAAGAAGGAGCGTTATTTATCCCAAAGGAAATTTGCATGTCTTTTGCGTGCTCAGTGCAACAAGAATAAAAGGTAATAAAACATTAGAAATGAAAAATAGACAATAAACTATAATGCAACACTATTACAATAACATTATTGTAACAAAATAACAGTGTAATACTGCCATTTCTGTGTCAGTGCATTAATGCATTAATTGCAGTAGTATAGCTTTACTGGCGGTAGTATAGCATTACTAGAAGTAGTGTGGCATATACCACTGTCCATGAGAAGACACAAAATGTACCTTGATGCACAGTCTGTATTGATTTACAAACTCTATATTTTTTAGCTGAAAGGAATATTTTGCTGGTAGAGAACTTTTTTTTATCTTCTCTTTTGTCTCAAGTTTATTGACGTCTTCATTAACCTCACCAATGTGCAGTTAGTAGCTGGTCCTGTGCTCACTGTGCGGTCCAATATGCAACCTTAATAAATTAGATGGTCTTTTCAGACACATTGTAAGCACATTTTGAGATCACACGTAGGTACAATTTACACTGTGTCTGTGCCTTGCTCATGGGCACATCTGGCCCCTGTGTTTCTCCGCCTGAATCAGTGAATTTGTATATTTAAGGGTGGTTCATTTACTGGATCCTCCTAGTGCTACACCCTCCATCCCAGACAAGCTGCTGCTTTATAATCTTTTTGACAAGTATTTTGGTAGCTGAGACCAGCAACAGCTCAACTATTCCTAATGTTGGTTGAAAAATAGCCTTGAATTTCTGAAGTGACTGAAGTGATTCTGCTGTACTTTCATTTATCGAGGGACTTTGTTAGCTAGAATATATTCTGTTCTTGTAAATCATAGCCAAGAGGGCCAAGATTTCTCATCCAAATACCAAATAATGTAATGTCATGCTCATAATTTGGCTGTATAAATAAATAATTCTGACTGTGTAAATAAAATGAAAACATCATATTCATGTGTAGAAGCAATAGTAGCAATGGCCTTAAGCAGCCAATTAGACCTGCTCCTAATTGCACAGACTGCACACTGTAGGAAGACAGAGCTAGTGGCTATTTCACCATATGCAGTATGTCACAGTGCATTTGACACAGCAATCAAATTGTTAGTCAGTCAAAGATTAGTCTGGGTTAAGTTTTGAGTCAGATATATGCAAGTCATTCATTGTGACTGCTTAGTGCTTAGTTAGCTTGCTAACACAGTTGGCTAAAGGTGTATTAACACATTTGATGAACTGCACATAACCCTATTTATTTTGTGTGTGAGTGTGTGTGTGTGTGTGTATGGGTGTGTGTTTGTGTGTATGTGTGTGAGAGACACTGGGATTTCAGTAAGGATGTATTATAGATGACTGTGGGCAGGATGAGCAGCCTGAAGCATATGGAACTATCCTGTTCCTGCAGTATTTAACGACCCTAGTGGCCACAGAACACACAAACACAAACACACACACACACACACACACACACACACACACACACACAGCCTCCTTCACATCGGGGCATGCTATCTACAGCAATCTCTTTCTCTGGCACTCTCACTTATTCACACAGTAAGAGTACCATAGTCTCTCACCCTTTTGTTCGGTCTTGAAATAGCTCCTCCCCTCACTAACCCTGGGAAAGGGTGCAGCCCAACCCCCCCCCCCCAGTAATTTATTCATCATCCTACACTCCATGAGCTGAGAGAAAGGTTTAAAAAGGCAGATGATTGAGTGAAAGAGCAGAGCAGGCATTAGACTCACTTCTGTTATTACACTCAAATGTCAGGGTCTCTTTGCCATCAGCAATACAACTCAGTCTGAGAGCAATATGAGCCATGGATGTTCAATATATTGGTTCTTCATCATTGTTATAATATTTTGCCACAAATGGATTCTATATAAAACACTACATTAACTTTTAGTTTAAATGTAAGGGTGTACCTGGTCCACAACAATGTTTAGGTAGGTGGTACATGTCAAACCTCCCAATGAATGCCTCAGTGGAACCAGAAGATTCCCAGCAACTGGAATGGATGCAGTCCCCATATATTTAAATTTCCCTCCAAACTTTCAAAAAACTTTGTAAGGACGACAGACTGCATTTTAGATATTTGCAAACATATCTAATCACATGAGGTTGAACTTTAAAATCTGGGCGCAACATATTGTAGCATAACTTCTGAAACAAATGCTGTAAAACTGGTGAATGTTCATGTTTTAAACTTTGTGAAGCTAAACTCATATTTCTGTGAGCAGCGATAGAGTTATCTTTGCATGCAATCTGTCCCTTTGACTAATCTCATAGTAATTCGCAGCACTCCTGAGAATTCCTAAGCTCCGTATTTATAAAGCCAAACACTATTAGTTTAAGAAGTCATTCTCAGAGTAAAACACACATTTTAAACTAGTACCGACTAGATAAAAGCTCAGCTGATCTAATTAATATGCAGTGTAGTTCACTACAGTGTCGTGTTAAGAAATCGCCACCATTTTTCCTTTGTCTCCAGAAACAAAGGATCTTTCTCTCTCTTTTGCTTTCTTTCTCTCTCGTTCGCACACACAAGCATGCCGAGCACATGTGCAGTTACCCCATTCATTCATTAAATTACTCAATCGCTTTTCAGTTAAAACAATAAATACTTATTTGATGTTTTCTTTGTTATTTGTGTTTTAGAAAGAGATTGTGTAAATCTGATACTCTTCAATGCCTAAATCTACGTTAAAAGAATTCACATTTTTTAAACGACCGTCAGAGCTCAAATCTTTAACATTACCATCTTTATTTAGAAATTAAAGATTGTGATATTTATAATTGGACTATACTAATGCGATTGATGATAAGGAGACTTTAATGAATGAGATTTATTTATTTAAGTAATCAGGGCAGACCCCACAACATGATGTAAAAGAAAACATGAATCATCAGATCAGGACATATTCTTTTATTGTTCCATAGTCCAGTTCTGATGCTCATGTGCCCATTTAGACAGGGGCCAGCATGGGCACCCTGACTAGTCTGCAGCTTCACTGGCCCCTATACAGCAAACTGTGGGTTCTAATGCCTATCAGAAGGTTTTACGGAAGCTCTTCTCTGGGATCAGACCAGATGAGCTAACCTTCGTCTTGGGCACCCATGATCATGTCGCCAGTTCTTTGTCCTTCCTTGGACTACATTTGGTAGGTTCTGTCCCATTGCATACTTGGAGATACTCTGACCCAGTCATTTAGCCATCACATTCTGGTGCTTGTCAAAGTCTTTACGCTTGCCCATTTTTCTGCTTCCAACACTTCCAACTCAAAGAACTGACTGTTCTCTTGATACCTACTATACCGTGTCCCACCCCATGATAGGAGCTGTTGTAACAAGATAACCAATGTCATTAATTTCACCTGTCAGTGGTTTTAGTGTCGATGCTGATTGATGCACATGATATATATGTAAAGCACGCATGAAAATATTTAAACTCTGGAGCCTTTTGTTGTTTTTCCTGTTATTTTACACACACACATACACACACAAATAAAATGTACAGTTGTCACTTCATACAGTCCATGCCTCAAGAGCTGTATACACACACACACCTCTTGGGGCGTACATGGTGGTCTGTGTCTCATTCTGACACTTTGGCAAAAATGCTAATTTGTTATGAATAACCATGAATCATCATGAATAATTATGAGTGTGCTGAATGTCAAATGTTTCATCAGCCATTTCGCTAAGAGTGCTAAGGGGCTTTCTTTGGACTGGCATTATTTTTGGCAGCTCTTTACATGCATGTGTGTGATAATCCAAGTGTTTGTGTGTCTGTATGAGAGAGAGTGATAATGCATATCGATTACAAACAGCCAGTTGCTCTCATCTGATGGGACCTGTGTTTATTTTCAATTTTGTCCCTTTAGACTTCGCCCTGTGGTGCCCCCCCTCCCGTCTCTCAAACCCTCCAACACACACATGTCCAACTCATCCTTTGTCATTTTCTGAGCAGACATTATTCGGGTGGCAGAGCACTTCCAGCACAGCAGTGACATGGTAGTAGTCTTGGTAGTGCGTGTGATACTGGTACAAGTGAATCATGCAGAGCGTGATGCAGGCAGGGTTTTTTACACTTCAGTGGCACTACTCAGTTGAGAACAGCCCACTCCCCAAAAATATTCAGCCAAAATTGGCCCAGAAGTTCACATGGTAAAAGGGCTAGCCCAGTGTTCTGCATAGCAGTTAGCCTACATTTTTCTCCATTTAGCAGAAAAAGAGCTTTTTAGTATTATTTATATTGCTGACAATGACTAACCTGTCTATACTGACTTGTCATCCTGAAAATGGCCATCTCGGCTGTGACATCTTTCCCAGCTCCAACTTCCCAAATGGAATGCAGCCTTAGCAACTGTTTTTTTAGCTAATGTTAGCGTCAACAGCAAGGACACTGTATGTAAAGGGGAAGACTTAGCAACCGGCTAAAGCTAAAGCTTCAGCCACAAAGACATTAGATTTAAAGGCGAAGGCTTAGCAACTGGCATATGCTAAAGCTTCAGCCAAAAGGACTCTATATATAAAGGGAAAAATATAGCAACTGTTTTCTAGTTAATGCTAAAGCTTCAGCCACAAGGATACTGAATTCAAGATTGAAGATTCAGATTCTTAATTTGTCACTTACACAACTACAGTGTGAAGTGAAAAGTTCCCCTGAAATGTCCATGAGTTTGCTATTGATGTTTATAGACATAAATAGCAGATTGCAAGTGTGATACAGTTTGGTAGAGAGTTCAGATTATGTTATAATGAACAGTTTAAAGTTGCAGTGCCATGTCACGCTTAAGCCTCCTAAGCCTCTCTGTTCTTCTCTGTGTATTTGTGTTATTGTTTTGGATTTGGGTCAGATAACCCATCAATGTCGACAGATAATTTTTCTGAGGATCACTTTAGCAAATTTCCCACTTGTGGGACTAATAAAGGTTTATCTTATCTTATCTTATTAAAGATGGCCACAATGGGTTTGGGATCTGAGTGTTTGTATTGAGTCGCATTAAGCACATCAAGACAAAGCCAAACTTTTGTCTGCATGAGGTGGGATGTAGACCACCATGGTTTCCAACACTCTTGGAAAGTCACTCTTCTAAAATCGGCAAGCTTGTTGTCTAGTGACTGAACATTCTTGAGCAGAAGGCTGGGCAGGAGAGGGTGATGGAATCGTTATCCCAGTATGTTCCAGATTCCTGCATGGGTCTCATAGGGCCTCATTGGCCACATCCTTTGTTCTCAGTGGGTCGTTGATTTGCAAACCATGAGAACATGGAGATTCCAGAGATGCAATCTATTTAACATTCAAAGTCATCCAGGTACAACCAGTGGCATGAAAGTAACACAACCAGAAATGGGAGTATCATAGACAAGGATAAAGGCATAAGACAAAAACAGTCACAAAAAAACAAGGCAGGTAGAAAATGTTTTGAAAACAACATTTAAACCAGAATATAAACTTAACTTTTGGACTTCTTGCTGCCTTTCTCTCCCTCTCTCTCTCTCTCTCTCTTACTCTCTCTCGGATTGTTCTACATCCCGTCAGTGGGAGAGGATCGATCCCTCTCTAAACAGAGTCATTATTTTATAAATAAAATATGAAGATGGTGTTCTCTGTCCAGCTCATACTTTCTCCTTCTCGATCTTGCTCTCCCCTTTCCATCACCACTTCTTTCTATCTCTCTTTTCCCTTTCTTTTCACTCTCTTTCTTCTTCTCTTTCCTTCTGTCTCTTTCTCTCTCTCTCTCCTCTGTCTCTTTCTTTCTTTCCTAGTCCTTTGTTCTCATTCTCACTTTCTCTCTCTCTCTCTCTCGCTCTTGTTTGCTCTCTCCCTCTGTCTGAGAATTTGTTTACATGTTTTATTCACATGGCCATGGAAAAATTGATAATGATCATCTACACTTGACAGTAGTAGAGGCAATTTATTTCTCAGGTGATGTGTGTGTGTGTTTGTTTTTATTATTCCTTTGGATTTGGGTCAGATAACCCATCAATGTCGACATATCATTTTCCCCCAGAATTCCACACTCAGCTGGGGCATGCAGTCCCATCTAGAGAAAACAGTGTTTTGTGTGTGTGTGTATATATTTATTTATTTGATGTGTGTATATTTATTACATATTATTGTATATTACAGTATAATTGCAAAATGGATTGGTCACAGCCCTCCATGAGCATTGAATCCCGCATGCACACACACAAACACAAACACACACACACACATGCACACTCACACACACACACACGCACACTCACACACACACACACACACACACACACACACACACACACACATACATATATACACACACATACTTGGTCTGTAGAGAAAGGTCACCTTTCTTTGTCTGACATTTACCCCCAATGGACAATATCCTCTGGGTTGGTCTGTCTGATTGTCTGTTTGTCTCTCTCTCTTTCTCTCTCTCTCTCACATACACATGCACATTTGGAAGAGGACAACGTTACCCGAGAGGCTTTTTGTGTTATATAAAGCTAGTTCCCTCTGCAACATTCACAGAATATTTTCTAATATTTATGAGCCGGCAACCTCATAGTCCAGTAACACTCACTCAAATGAACAATGTGGCTTTAATATTTCACAATTAATCGTTAGCACTGGTGAATCATGAATATTAGAACCAGTTAAAGCCATAAATAACATGACAGAAAAAAGGAAAAAACCACCGTCGCGATAATGATCATTTTTGCTAGCATCCCTATGGGATTCGTGTAGTACGATAGCGCTAAACTAACCTCATTGCACATGAACATTTTTGGCCTTTCTAAGTACAGACATCTAAAGTTTTCCTGGTTTATCTGAAGCTGGTAACAGACACATGAACATATCTGAGCTTGTGTTTGCATTTCTAGAGTAAAGAGTTCTGACATAGAGCTGCTCCTGTTTACCATTTGACGCAAACCCATGCATTAGACCGTCATTCGTATTCACACATATCTAGACTTCCAGACATATCTAAAACTTCCAGAAGGGCAAGAGTGATATTTTCCTGCCCAGAATTGGCCCCGTCCACTGGAAATTAGAGTGTGATTGGCTGATTTGACTGTTGGTAATTCTGACACATTAGACCTTCCGTTCAACTCAGTTTGGGTCTGACCAATGAGAAAACCTGCTTCACTTCCTCTACCAAAATACCACAGAGAAAAAAAAATCCTGACTGGATCATTTTCTGTAGGACATTAAAAGATTTTCACCATATGGTCCATTACAGTTACTGAACAAGGTCACTCAAATGTCTCTGAGAGGACCATTTTAATTATGTGAAATGCATAAAAAGTTTATTTGCATAATAATCATTATGGTAGTAAAACATGACAAAGTGGTTTTACTGATATATGTTATAGATTTTACTCAGCAGCCTTTGAGGACATTCTGTTGTTGTAAGCACAATCTAGGGGGTGATTGATACAATTGTGTTGAGATGGAGGTGAATAATAAAATTTTTGTTGTCCAGGGAATGGGTATTCACACATTTTTTGTCAAACGGGAAGAAGAATTAACAATTCTTAGGAGGGATAAACAAAATTTTGTTGAGGGGGGAATTTTTTTACAAACTGGGGAGTAAACAATAAAATGTTGTTTCCTTCACCACAACAGGCTGCAGACATGATCCATCTGTCTTTGAAGTCACCAGGGCTAGTAGTTCAAAAAACTAGATTGCATTTCCACAAGAAAAGTGTGATTGCATGGGCAAAACAAAAGGTTTGTGTCAAAACATATTCCGCTCACAGCAGGGTACCGAACCAGCACCTTTTCTTAATCTCTTCATTCACTGCTCTGCTTTCTATTGCTGAACCACTGAGAGTGTCTCTCCATCACATCCGTTTTCTATACTCTTACATTATAGAGGTGACTCTACCTCAAAACTAAATTTTTTAAATGATCAACACTCCTCCTGATCAACTGATCAAAAGTCTGAATAAACACACAACACTGAATATTAACAGATGTTTTAATGTTGGAATTATGACAATATTTCAAAAACGTCTGGCAGAAATGAGGCACCGCAAATACAGGAATACTTTTGAATCTACCTGACCTGGGCAACCATATTTTTTTTCTCAAAAGGCACGAATAGCAGGACAATAGGCTTTAATATGAGGGCACAGTAAGTGTTAGCCTGATGAGTTACCTGTTTTACCCATTGCTACTGTGTGTCATGTCCCTCACCCCTCACTCCCGGTTGCTTTCACGTGTTCGTTCTTTGTAACTTGGTTCCGGGTATTTGTTCATGCTCTTCGTCCCACCCCCGCCCCCAGTCGCTATTGTGTGTTCACTCTTTGTTGCTCTCCTCTATATATTTGTTCACACCCCTACACCCTCCTCTTGGCTGGTTTCATGAGTTCGCTTGTTGTTGCTCGCTTTCCTGTACTTGTTCTCTGTCACTTCTCCTTGTCTGTTCCTTGTCCTTCACTTTTGTACACTCACCGCAACTACATGCTCTCTTCTTCTTTCTCTCCCTATCTATTTCTCTCTTCCATGTTCTTTTGCTTCTGTGTTCATAACAAGCCTCCCAAGTGTCTTTGTTTACCTTTCTTGTCTCCTCCTTTAGTGCTGCTTTCACACTTAATGTGTCTTGTTAGCGCTACAGGTGTTTCTCCCCTCGTCTACCTTTTTATAGCCCTTGTGTTTCTCTCTTGGTTGTGGAGTCTTGTCCTCTAAGTAGATTAAGTGAGTTTGATCCAAGTCTATATTCTTAGTGTGTGTCATGTTTTCTGCATTGTCTTTGAGTTTTCTGTTTCAGTGTGTGTTCATTATGTTTCTCTTCAGTAAAAACTACGTCATGCTCCTCTTGTCACGTTCCTCTCTCTCCTGGCAATGAAGGCAGGTGCAAATGCATACTTCCATTCCTAAATACTTTTAAAACAAACAGGCACGAGGGCCTAACAGAACTCAAAACAAGAAGCATAAACCATACGAGCATAACGGTGGACCGACACTAAGGTCCACGCAAAAGAGAGCTAAATACTAAACACAAAACTTCACAAACCAAGCCAACGCAAGCATCATTTTCCCTGAGCACACCGGTCAGCTGAAACACATAATGTAAACAAATACAAGACCAGTGTGCGCAGCCGTCATAATAAAAGTCCCCTAAACTAAACAAAAGAACAGAAAAGGACGTCCGCCAACCGTCACACCTCTCAAACCTATTGTTTATTTGATGCATTTAGCATACTGGGGAAAAAAGAAAGGAACACAGAATGTGGCCTGTGCAAATGTTATGGCACAGGCAATACTTTTATGTTTTGTATGTTTTCTTCCAGTGCATTAAACTCAGCCAGTAAATTAAAATTGGACACATATTTATATATATATATTTGAATATGTTTCTTAGACTGTTGTGCCCCAAGGGAGAGCTCTCTAGTTCGAATTGATGGTTTAGTTCACTATTTTGCCACTGATACTAAAGGAATAAGTCAAAAACTGATGGTTTAGTAAAAAATGAAACAAGTTTCAATGCCAGCACTGGCCGTCAATGTGCTTTTAGCCCAGACATCGACTTTTTGCACACGTCTGGCCGCTTCCCAAAAACGCCCAAAAGATAGGAAAGCAAATGAGTACAACAACAGCAAAAAAACACTGTCAGCAATTACCTGTCAGATATAGTGTATGGATGAATATCCATGGATAGCGGAAAGTTAGTCATCAGGGCATACACACACACACACACACACACACACAGTGACTATCATTACCTTCCCATTTCTGCCTCTTGTCATGATGGCTAGTTCACAAACCTGCCAGCTGTCCTCTTTTGTGTGCCTGACTATGGTTGTGAGTATGCATCTTTATTTTTCGCTTCTCCTTTGCAGCTATTTAAACTGTAGGAGCAGTAATGAGATGAAAGCCCCCAGTGAGATTTTTGTAATATTTATTATATGATCACTTGCTGTGATTTCCACTCTTGGCTGGAGTCTTTTTCAACTCCACAACATGGCCAGAACTCCTGGAACACACTCTCACACACACACACACACACATCAGGAGGTGTTGCAATTGTTTCCTTCATGTCATTCAGTGCATATTTTGTATCTTCAAGATTCCCTGATTCATCAGTGAGAGCGAAAAAAAAAAAAAGAAATCTCATGCCAGTCAACAAGGCATGAACAAAACACACAGTTTTAAATCTGTTTACAAGGCTCATATGATTGTTTTCACTGTGCAACACTGGAATCATGAATGCTTCCCTTATCTGAAGCCTGCAGTCTCTCTGGGTTCTTTTGTGACATCCAGGATGAGTTGTTGCTGGTTGCAGGTCAGGCTCAGATTAACTAAAATTTCAAACCATTTCAAACAGTTCAAACCATTTTATTCTAACTGTAAACATTCTTTCAGCACTGAACATGTCTTTTGAGATGCTACATT
The DNA here is from genome assembly GCA_037974365.1 of Hydrocynus forskahlii. NCBI lineage: Eukaryota > Metazoa > Chordata > Actinopteri > Characiformes > Alestidae > Hydrocynus > Hydrocynus forskahlii. The sequence continues at coordinate 7,466 of JBBPCX010083415.1, read as the reverse complement.
TTTTCTAGATTTTAAAAGGTGGAGCAAAATTTATGTCAAACCATATGCTGCAGGAGGTTTAAACTTTAGCATATTGAGTGGAATATGGATCTAGCCACACTTGTAATTTCTCCAAAGCAAATTTTGTATTTCATGGGCTATAAACTGCACTCCTGTGCCAGTTTCATACTTAACACACAGGCATCCAATTTGTGCCTGGTCCCTGAGTTCTTCTCCAAATGCTGCTGATTGATGAGCATGGATCTCTCCTTTGCAGTGTGACCACATCATCAGTGTTGAAGCCTCATACACACCTGATGTCACCCAGCAAATTAGCCAGCAGCTTAAAATGCTTGAAGGGGAGCATGAACTGTCTGATTCCGTCTGTTACTTCAGACGTGCTCACACTGACTTTACACTCGCAATAGGGTTCCAGCACTGTTCCAAAGATAAAAACTAAAACCTTTTTCATGACTGACAGAAGCTTTAAACTGCGTAATGATGAGAACAAATCTGAAATGATTTTGCTAAAGAAATCAAAACTTTTTGAAATAATGCTCACTATGCTAGTTATGTATTGGATAATAATGTGCAAGAATATAGTGCAACTGTCAGAGACCACCTTCTCATTTACATCCAATCAATTTTTTTAATGGTAAAAGGTTTAATGGTTCGCCAGGTCTTGAGGGTCTTGTTTGGAATCTTATATTCTCTCAAAACCAACTCCTGTTCACTTGTTTTTCTTTTACTTACCCTTTCTTTATACAAGTGGATGATCTATCTGATCTTTACAGAAATCTCTCCATTAGCTATTTTAGATGCATATGAGATAGAAAAGTGTAAGGCAGCTGAGATGTGTGTGTGTAGCTGCTTGTATGAATGTGTGTGTCTTTGATGGGGACTGTAACGTCAATGAGATCTTTGGAGCAGCTTTTGTTGGTAGGACACATCTAAAACTGGTTGGTTTTAAGTTCGGATGAAAAGGATTGAAACGTTAAAACAGGAGCAGCCGGGGTTCAAATGGGCCAGGGCTATCCAAGACTGTCAACCCTAAAACTGCAGAGCCTCCTTATAACAAATCCCAGTTAAACCCTGGAAAAGAAGGAAATGAAGGGACAAGTGGAATTAGTATGGGAAGCGTTTGTGTTATTTATTGTTAAATGTAAAAGGGTGCTCTCTGACTTTTGCACAATACTGTAAATACTACATTGAAAGGCCACATGATTTGTCTCTCATCGGAGATAAGAATTTTTATTCTTGTACTGTAATCAATTACATCTTAAGCCTGGGTTTTAAATAACACAGACTACCAGTTTTTCCAGTTTTCCAGGGCTGTGGGAAACCCTTTGGCAATTGTCCTGGGTTCTAGGGCTGTGGCAGTCTGGTGAGGGGAAGGCTTGACCTCTGTTCTTGTTGTTCTAATCTATCCAATGAGAACATGAACAATGAGCATTTAGTACTGCTGTCAGTATGGTGCATAAGTGAACAGTTGATTGGAAAATCCCTTGATTGGAAAATCCCTTGATTGGAAAATCACTTGATTGGAAAATCACTGAACTCTCAGTCCAGCAGTTTGTGCCTCCATTAACCCCTTATAACCATAATAAAATGAAAGACCTGTATATATGGCAGGGATTTAAAAAAATGATTACTCACTGTCCACACTGACCAAAGACAGTACCTACATTTACATTGGTGGATTCAGCCAACAAATGTGAATCCCTAGAAACTCTAAAGAAATACAAGCTCTCTTGAGAGTGATTTTTCATATTTAATTATCAACAGTCTGTGCCTTCATTAATAGCTTTGTGCTCACAAGAAATACAAGAACTTTGTTCTCATTGGCATATCCTTTTACCCAGTGAAAACAATCCTAGATTTGATCTTATGGACCAAGAGGCATGGATGGCCAGTGACGCCACTGAGGTTCTGAGTGGTGTCCACATGTTGAATTTAAATTTTCTACTATATTCTGTCAAGTTTCCATAACCAAGAAGAATTTCATGCTTGAAATGGAGGCACAGTAAACTCTCAGTCCAACAATTCTGCTATCATTTAGACCTTAGGAATTGTAATTAGAGTCACCCTGTGAAAACATGCCTACTTGAGACTCAGAATGGTGTTCCAGAGCTAAAACCTGCCCATGAAAAGGAGGACATGACCTCTGTTTTGATTATAGGAATGTTCTCATTGGGTGGATGAATCCACTAATGAGAACAGAGATATTGCCTTCCTTTTCACACGGTTCCCACAGTCAAGTTAGACCACAGCAACATCACTCAAAGACCTACTGGAGAGCATTCATTCAAGCAGATGTGTTCTTTTGTATGCCTCTAAGCGGTGTCCTAATGGTAGAGCTCAACTCCACACTGTTGTTAATCAGACTTCCATCAAGAAGAAGCCTTGAAGACTATACTTATCTTAACACAAAGAGGACCAGGGCATATCACTTTAAACTATCAGTTCAACAATTTCATAGTCTGAGCAACAGGGGCCATAATTATATAAAAGCTCACATGAGCTCAGTGGAATTTAAGTGTGAAAATGTGATTACATGCTGTCAGTTCCCACATTGATTTTTTACTTTTAAAGGGAAGGTGTGAAGTTACTTTCCACTGGTTCATCCAATGAAAACATGCCCAGATGTGACCTTATGTGACCCCAAGGCATGAATGACCAAGAACATGATTAAGTTTTGGAATGGTATCCCAAATAAAGAACAAGTACTTGACACAAAGGGCACATTGAGATGGTAAGTGGACGTCACTTACCATCTCAGCACAGTGAATACTTTGCGATCATGTTACAAAACCAGACCTCCATTAGAATTTGTCTGTATGTTCAAATGTTTGTTCAAATGTTGTCATATGTGTGCACTGCTCCTCAAATGTTACTATTGTCATATGTGTGCGCTGCTCCACTGTGCCTTTTAAATTGCCCCTCAGGGACAAATAAAGTTCTTTGAATTGAATTGAATTGAATTGTATAAGTCACAAAAGCTTGTCATGGGTTTAAGGTTTTTTTTCTTTCAAATAAGTGTTTTGTAAGATAGTGCTGCTTTTTAAAGATATCATAGTCCAATATGTAGAATATATGAAAGACTCAGAGATAATGAATAGTGACTGAGTGTAATTACTCATACTGCCTGTATCATTCTGTGTGTAAGTGGCTGTGCATTAGTGTGAGAATATGCAGCACGCACAATACATCTTTGGACAGTTATGGTTTCTGTTGTTTTGACTTTTTTGTTGTCTGGCACTTGAGCATAATATCTGCTTTAATTTGAGTCTACATCTCTCCTGGTTGTATTTTGTAGGAATTAGGAGAGGCTGGGGCACAATTGTGGTCTTAGTTGTATTAAAACTAACCCCGCCCTGGCTAACTGGCTAGCTCTCACTGTGAGTAGTGTACATGCTTCAAAATGGTCCCATATATAGCCACCAACTCTGTGATTTAAATAATATGGGAGTTACAAACTGTACTGAAAGTAAATGACATTTTTGATGAAAAGGTATAGTCTTATGGCACAGTTCAGTCTTGCAGATGCATATGCTATAGGAATATGAGATGATGACCCAAACTGCACTCTACCTGGAACTGTTTAACTACATAAAACGTCTGTTGGCTTTTGCCCCATGTTAATGTTTTATATAAAACATATGTCTCCTTACTTAATTAAATTCTACACTTTGTTGTTGTCTTAAAGATGCTCACCACGAGTACATAAAAAGATTAGAAAGGCTAGGTTATAGTTTGGTAAAAATGTCATAAAAACTGGGACAAAGACAAGATGAAGGTACATCTGTGCCAGAATAAGAGGTAGATGGAAAAGAGAACTAAAGGAACTGCCAATGACCCCAAGATAAGCACATGATCGTCTGTGAAACAGGGTAGTGATAGCATCATGAATTGCAGTCAAGGAAATCTCTTATTTGCCTTTACTCTTCATGTGCCTGCTATTGGATGCAGGATGACTCAATTCAAAAACCTTAAAACTCTGTCAATACAGGACAGTGAAGCAATGATGGAGCATTTCAGGTTCAAAAAGTGGAATGTTCTTGATGCACCAAGTAAGTCACCCAACCAAAGACCTGAGCAGCATTTCCTCAAGACATGAATGAGAGTGAAAAGCCTTCTACTGCAAACACTCTTGGAAGAGTACCTGGGAAGATGCTAAGCATTACATCGATGGTTCACAGATCATTTTTTGAGTGGTTCCCTGAAATGGGGCAACTGCATTCATCAACTATAAATGTAAATCAAATCCAACAATCTGCATTTTAACCTCATAGCAAAGCTTCATTCCCAATCTCTGACCTCAGGTGTCCTGCGATGCCCTCTGACAATAAGATAAGCAGCAATGCAATTGGAGGACTAAAACTCCAAAGCAGCAAGTTGTCTAGTCTGCTTCCCCTGCTCTGGGTTGACATCTTTTTGTGGGTGTCCATGTAAGAGCCAGAGGGAGAGAGCAACAATCAAACAGATGGGGCCATAATATCCTAGGGGAGTACAAAAGATAATTATGCATACACGAAATGGAGGAGAAAAAAAAAATTAATAACACTAAACAGTTTCCTGGAAATGATTGTTCCCAGATTACGTATTACAAGGGAATGACCCAAGAGAGGGAAAGCGAGATGTGGGAAATGGAAGTACTATATGCTGTAATGTGGAGCAATCAGTTTATGAAATAGTTGTTTGCAACTTTTCCTTTCACAGTGACCCTTCATTAACCTCAACAGGTTTCACAGTGATACTGTACAAGCACGGTGGGTAAACTTGGGTTTGATGGACAGCTATTGTGTTATCTGGCGCACTTATCCCTAACTGGGTCACAGGGGGTGCTGGAGCCAAACCAAGAAGTAATAGGGAGAAAGACTGAGCCAATCCATGACAGGGCGGAGACACACATTTCCAATCCACCTGGCTTCCGTGTCTTTAGACTTTAGGTGGAAACCAGAGATCTCAATGGAAACCCACACAGACATGAGGTGAATATGCAAACTTCATTCAGAAAGGATCCACAGTCACACTGGCCAGGAACAGAACCCAGGGCCATCTTGCTGGGAGGAGACGGCACTACCCACTGTGCCACTGTGCTACCCAGATATGATGTTTTAAACTGGAAAATCTGTAAAGCAATACTTTTCCATTTGGCTGTCATTTTCTGCACTTAATAATCCAACTGGCTGGTGATGTTTGAAGTCAAGGGTAGTGGCTAATTTCTATTAGCAAAAATCCCCTGTCAGCTTTGTTGTTGGTTGTTGGACTAATTTCATATGTTATTTCACAGAATTGGTGTTTTCACTATTATTCTAAAATGTTGAAAATAGTACACATCCTTCTGTGAGTGTGTGCCCAAACTTTTGACTGGCACTATATCTGTGGAACTGATGATAGCTACCATGGCTGGCCGTTGTTAATTGATTGACTAGTTTCCAAATATGTCCCTTAACCCCCATCCTTTTCCTATGTATCTCTTTGAGAGTAGCTGCACATTACATCAGCCAAGCATCTGACAGCATGAGATGGGGGGCAGTGAGCAAGGAAGGAAAATAGGATAGGTGTGATATCTGCTGCCTTTCTTGCTCCATCCGCCCACTCCATTTTCACTCAGTTGGAAGGTGGAGGTGATGGCCTTCACAAAAAGCTTATATAAAGCTACCCAGATGGTTGCTAGAGTATTTCTTTTTGGTGGCTATGATATCTCTGGTGGTTGCTGGGGTGGTGATAGGTTTCTGCATTTATCTCTAGCCCTGTCTGTTGATGCACCGCTATAGAACAGGCATACATGGACTAAAGACCATCACAGATTACAAGGGAAAGCGCCGCAGTGTGTGGAAGTGTCTGCTTCTCTCCCTGAGAACTACACCAAGTCAGAGTTACTGTTGGAGGAGGACAATTGCCTTTTTCAAATATCTCAGGCAGATGTGTGTAAGTACTTTAAAAAAGTAAACGTATGGAAAACACCTTGATCAGACAATATCCCTAAATGTGCTCTGCTAGCATGCACTCACAAACCTTCACAGACATCTTTAACCTTTCCCTGCACCTGTCCGCAGTCCCCTTCAAGAGGACCACCATTATCCCTGTCCCAAAGAAACAAAATGTGAACTGTCCTAATGACTACTGCCAAGTTACACTCTCCTCCATTCTCATGAAAGGCTTTGAGTATATAGTTCAAGCTCACATCACATACTCACTCCCTGCTACATTTGAACCACTACAGTTCACTTGTACTCTGAACAGATCCACAGAACACCTAAGTGCAGATGCTGTTCATCGACTACAGCTCTACTTTCAACACCATAATTCTGTCCAGGCTTGCCATGAAGCTTTACGATCTGCACATCAGTAGCTCCCATGTGCAACCAGATCCTGGACTTCCTGACAAGCAGACTACTAGTTATAGAGTTCAGCAATGTCACCTAATAACGTGTGGTCAGCGCCCTGCTGTATACCCTGTGTACCCACAACTGTATGGCCACACACAGCTCCTGTGCCATCATCAAAAGTAAAGATGATGCCACCATCATCGGCTGCATATCAGACAGAGATGAGTCTGCCTACAGAGGGGAACTGAGAGCCCTCACATCAGGACAACGACTTGGTGTTCAACATTGGCAAGACCGAGGAGCTTATTGTGGACTACAGACTGTAGCGAGGAAGGCACATCACCATCCACAGAGAAGAGAGGTGGAGAGAGTCAGCTGTTTTAGATTCTTGGGCATTAACATCTGAAGAACTAAGCTGGCTACACCATCTAGATAAAGTAAATTAAAGTGGCCCCATGTAATCACACGTAATCACACCACAGCACACAGTGTGAGCATTGCATGGCCAACGCCTTAACCACTAGGCAACCAGCTGCCCCACAGTCGGCTGCCACCAATGAGGGGTGCCCGGGGAGTAGTGTGTGGGGATGGTACCTTGCTCAAGGGTACCTTAGTGATGACACAAGCAGTGTTGGGATTCGAACCCACAACCTTCTGATTGGCAATGCCCTAACCACTAGGCCACCAACTGCCACTACGTGTGATCGTAAAAGCAGCCAGACAGTGACTGTTTTCCCATGGTGACTGAGGAGGTTTGCATGAATTACAGAATGCTCACCAGCTTTTACAGATGTACCATCAACAGCTTTTCTATTTTTTCCCATCAAATAATGTCATTTTTTGCCATTTTTGGAGGAAAATATACACTGAAATGATGTTGTATCTCTGACTAGGATGAGACCAGCAGCAGAACAGTCCCAGAGGATAAAGTTCTTGGTGTGTGTGTTGTCCACTTGGGCAGTTGTTCTGAAATGGGAAGGTTCTGGTCGAATCCCCTCAATTAGGTGAGATTGGGTCTACTAGCCATGCATGCTAAGCCATGAGTGAACACCACTAGCAGAGCCCCTCTGTGTGTGAGAGAGAGAGAAAGCGAGAGAGAGAGAGAGAGAGAGAGAGAGAGAGAGAGAGAGAGAGAGAGAGAGAGAGAGAGAG
>JBBPCX010083401.1:0-27301 GCA_037974365.1 Hydrocynus forskahlii | reverse complement strand
AAGAATACGCAGTAACGCGGCGTATGAGTGAGGGAGTTTTCCTTTTTCTTTTTCTGTGGCTTAGTTGTGTTTTTATGATTTTACTCTGATAGTATCAGTAAGTGACTAATAGGGTGTGTTTCAACTTACACCAAAATTCGGGTAACAGCACTGTCGAAGAAACAGATCTGTGTCGTAACTCGAGGACCCTCTGTACGTGTGTATACGTGTGTGTGTGCGTGCGTGTGTGTGTGTGCGTGCGTATGTGTGTGTGTGTGTGTGTGTGTGTGCGTGTGTGTTTAGGACTATCATAAAACCATGTTTCAGTCTCAGGCGAGTGAGTTTTTAGGCACATCACAGTCATTTCACAGCCCTTCAGTCTAAAATCTAAAACTTAAAAATGTAAAAATTTACTTTAATTTTTCATTCATTTAAAAACCTGTGTGTGTTACATTACAAACAATAAATGGTTTCCTTCCCCTCCCCTCCACTGTGAACGATTTCTAACTCAGGGTTTGCACTAGAATTTCACCAAAAAAAAAAAAACCCCAAAAAACCCCCAAACGACAAAGAAAAATCTCTCTGTCCCACTTTGCTGACACCTGACTTACTTTCCCCGTTAAAGTTAACGGTGAGGAAAAGTTGGACTGGACTTCCCCTTAAAAAAAAAAAAAAATAGAGAAAAGTGAATGGAGGTCTTTTTTTTTTGTTTGTTTGGGTTTTTTTTTTGTTTTTTTTATTCTTCTCCAAACTCAGCCCACTTTCCCACCAGCGTGGCTGTGGATGTGCAGCCAGCAGGGGGTTGAGCTTGCGAACGCATGCATGCAAAAAAAAAAAAGAAAAGAACTCCCACGTGAGGCTCTATAACACCATGCCTGTGTGCTCCACGCTACTTCAGTCCAACTCGTAGAGAAGATCAGATCAGACCAGACCAGACCAGAGCAGACCAGAGCACTGCGCGCACGCTGCCCTACGCCTGGCCCTCGCGTCGTGCCAAACTCCTCCGTCCGTGCCTGTTTTCTCTGTAAGGGAGAAAAGGAGAAGAAAGAGAGTTCTCGTGCCAGTGCCAGTGTCAGTGCCCGCGCTCGTGCCCTCCCCCCCCCCACCACCACCCGACCATGCCACGCTCCCCGTGCGCCGTGTACGCCTGCGCCATCGTCAGCGTGCACCTCATCATCATCGGCATCGCGCTGCTGGTGGCCGACGTCTTCCAGACCCTCATCCACAACCGCCTCAAGGGGGTGAGTGAGCCTCTCCACCTGACTTCACCCGGCTTCTGCAGCCCCACACCTCTCATTCCGCGTGTACGCTGTTGCAGAGGGAGCTCCGCTTCTGCAAAGTTCTTCAGACGCATCTCACCCAATCCAGTTGCTTTACAGTTCACGGGGAAATGCAGTCTAGGCAGAACTGGCAATGTTTAGGTACCTGCGCTATGAAAGCGATAGCTCAGCCAGTCTACTAGTGTTAGACCGCAGGGGAAAATAACAGTTTAGACCAAATTTGCATGGTTATTTACCTGCAGCATGCACACAATCATAGAGGTACTTACACCTCTGAAAGGTTCTCTCTAGGAGTACCTCACTCAGTCCAGTTTCGTTACAGTTGAGGGAGAAAGTAAACAGTCTGCGCAAAGTTTGCAATGTTTTTTTTTCTTATGGTTTGCATACTATTAAAGAGGTAGTCCCAACTCTGCAAACCTCTCTAGAGGTAAATCACTCAGTCTAGTTAAATGAAACTGAGAGTGGAAAAACTGTCTACAATGAATGGAGCAAATTTTTGCCTTATGCAAACTATTAAAGGGGTAGTCCCACTTCTGCAAACTGCTCTAGAAGTAACCCACTCAGTCTAGTTAAATTCAATTGAAGAGGAAAAACAGTCCATAATGAACGGAGCACATTTTTGCGGTCTAGTTTCGTTACAACTGAGGGGGAAAATAAACCGTCTATGCAAAGTTTGCAGTGTTTATTTACCTGCTAGTGATGGTAAAATAGTGGTAGACCTAAGAAATATGTTTTATAATGTGTAATAATGCGTGAGAGGGAGTTTTTTACATGCATTCAGGTCTTCTGGGCGTCTGGTTCCATTCACCGCCACTGTGTGAATGAAAGTTCCAACTTTTCTCTAGAATGGGGCGTTTGTCACCAAACCCACTCTAAATTAAGTCTCATTGATTATGTATGCATATATTTTGAAAAGCCTCACAGACTCGATATTCAGTTTTAAACCCCAGATGTAGGACCTTCTGTGCAGTTCATCACACCGTTCATCAATAGTCCTATTCACACCACTCCAGTCATCAATCTATTCATAATGAAGGGATTTTGAACATTTTAAATCAGTGTCTCAGGCATCAGACAGTATGTAATAATGCATGTGAGGGAGTTTTTACATACATTCAGGTTTTCTGGACGTCTGGTTCCATTTACCACCATTGTCTCAGGTGTCAGGCAGTGCATAAACATTGCATGTAATAACGCTCATTTTTAGAGGCATTAAAGTCTTCTGGACGTCTGGTTCCATTCGCCACCACTGTGAGCGGTTCAGACTTTTCTCAAGAATATGAAGCGTTTCTCACCAAACCCACTTTAAAAGGCTTTGTTTACTCCACACTAAATGAATTTTTTATGCAGAAATTCTGAAAAGTTGGTGGAATTCCCCCTTAAGACTCAATATACAGTTTAAAACCCCAGACGTAGGATCTTCTGTATGTCTCAACAGACCCATCTCATCGCTGCTGACTATGTGTTTGGCAGGAAATTAAGCATTACACTTTAATTTTCTTGCTGCAGAAGCTTGCTGATGTCTCACAGGGCGGAGGGTTAGGATTTCAGACTGTGTTTATTTGAGTTGGAGGGGCAGGCTGAGCTTGACCATACAGATTTGCTTAAAGGGCAGATAATTAAAGTGCAGATATTATAAAATTTGGCAGTGTTTGTACTTTCATTATTCAGTCAGGACCATTTTTCAGGCTCTCTTCATCACCTTGAATCAGACAGGTTGTTTGTTGCTGTGCCCTGAAAACAGTCTTGTGCCACTGAACAACTAATGTTGTTCGCGTGTTAGTTTTCCCCAAGATATGGGCCCTTTAACAGTCTGATTGACATGTTGTCAAGTACATACCTGTTTCACACTTCTTCAGGCCTGACTTGTAACTTTACCTTTAAGACTGATACATGTAAATGAGCCCTGTTGTGATTGGCTGCCCTGTATCACACCTGTTCACAAAGCTGACATTTCCCAAACTTGCAGCATGAATGAACCGGGCTAAACTCATTTGTCTTGGTTTTTGTGACAGAATTCAGAATGGTCTGTTTTTGAAGATTAGTTTTAATAAACTGACTATAAGGCCTGAACGTTAAATTGTCTAACAGTGTTTACACTGTACACTATTTGATTTTTCTATCGGGTCTTTAACAGCCTTATGGAAATGTTTCACTCTTACATTTACATTTAAGGCATTTATCAGACGCTTTTATCCAAAGGGACAGTCTCCCGGAGGCAACTTGGTGTTAAGTGTCTTGCTTAACTCCCTGGAGTGCTGAAGTTAGGATTCGAGCCCATGACCTCTTGGTCCAGAGGCAAGGATCTTACCCACTAGGCCACCACCACCCTGTAACTTATGTGTTTCACTCTTATAGGCCTGTTTACAGAGAGGTGGAACCCCACAAAACACGGGTTGGATTGGACATGGGATTTGTGCAGTTTGTTTTCCTCTTCAGAAACTTGTTGAGTTGTTGAACACCTGTTTCAGTTGAATGAGCCTTTCAGTCTTACAGCCTTACACGCCTGTCTTACACTGTTACACGTCTGTTATACACACTTATAGGCCATTTTACATGCCTGTCTCATGTTATTACAGGCTGCAAGTAATGTTTATAGTAAATCATACAGCCTTATATGCCTGCCATACCCTCTTACAGGACAGTTTACAGCCTTGCAGCCCCCTGCATCAGTCCACTGAAAAACATGCTTAGCATTTTATTTCAGTAGCCAGTAACATGCCAGAAAAAGCACCCGCAGCTACTGTAGCATGACTTGAGAAAAACCTTCTGATGTGTCTGTTTCCCCCCTTTCTAGTTGCATTTCACTTTCTTTCTTTGCCAGCACAGCTACAGTCTTGACATGCTAGCGTGATGCTAATTCCTGTGCTGCCTTTGCAGCTTGGTCAACAGCTCGTGAGTACATTTACGCTCCCAAACCTGTGCTAATACCCAGTGAACAGTCAGAGGAAGGGTTGGTTCTGGCTTAAATTGTATTAGGCCACGCGTCTTTTCTTTTGTTTTAACCTTTAGCTACTGGCATAGCATACCTGCTAATAGAAACACTGCCTAACAGTTTTCATTGAGTTAATATTAACTAGGCGATCTCAGAGTGGCACTACAAAGCTTCCGCAAAGTGTCGAAGTAGCTGAGTTGAATGTGTTTCGATTCAATTTCCACAATTTGAACTTAATTTAGTTGTATTTGATAAAGAAAAATTTGTCAACATGTACACAACAGGGTCTGTTTTCACAGATTGCCTTAGAATTAGTACTGCAATGACCCTCATCAGTATGAGGGAATCAGAGCCAGGAACATGCCTGGTGCCTTTTCAAATTGCTCAGCATTATATTTCAGATTTTAATGACAAAAACATACACTTTAGTGCTGTAATTACCTTTTCGAGGCCCTAAAAGCTGTGAAGCATTGACCTCACCTGCAGGTCATAGATGAAGCTTATTCTTTTACATTTTTTTAACCTTTTTTTGTTAGTCAAATCATTCTGTATTGCAAATCATTGTGTTCTGAGCACTGACTGTTGAGATAAATGATTCAGTATTGAGGGTTTTTTTTCCTGCCTTTGGGCTAATGCTAAAGCCCTTGATATCAGTGCTCAAGCTTTTCAGGTCTTTGAACCACCTTTAGGCTTAAAGAGCTTCAACAGGTGCTTTTAACAACAGTTTGGGAAGAGAAGAGTGATCATTATGTAGGTTAAACCTGCTCTTGAGTGGTTTGAGCTAAATATACCCGGGGGATTAACACAGAGCTGCTAAACCTTACTTTCTGAAAGTTGGAAAATGCGTAGCAGCGTCTTGATGTGAAGATTATTCTGACTGTAAAAAAGGTGTTAAAACTCCCTCTCCGCCAACCTCTCTGTTTGCTGACATTGGCGGTTTGTGTTCTTCTCCACACGCGTTGAGCGACACAGTGATATTGCACAAGTCGCTGAAATGCGGTGGAGCTCCATGTGAAGCATGTGCTAGCTTTCACCCTCTCCATTTTGGTGGTATCCAGGCTAGTGGGTGGGACTGGACATGGGCTTATGGAACCTTATGGTGACCACAACTTTTTGAGACTTCTTGTTCTTACTGACATTTACCAGCAGTGTCCTGGTGTGAAAACCGTTCTGACTGTGTGCTGTGGGGGTCCTAGAACAGTGTGTTCTAGGGGAATCCCACGCTTGGAATGATACTGTGAATATAGATCTTTGGAGGGGCTGCAGCAGAGTTCCAACAGCCGTATTATTCTCTTTGGTGTGTGAAATGGGCGCAGAGGTCTTTGTCTCACAGCTGCCCGTCCTCACACCAAAAGCTTTATGCAAATCACTGTACAGCACCGTAACTAATGTCTTACTGGCGCTTCTGGGCAGACTGCTTGTGATTGTGGGGTGTATGCAAAATAGGGGCCATCACTGTCTACTTCTTTCCCTGATGTCCTTTCTTCCTTGTATTTGTATACGTCTGTTATATCGTAAAGGGGAGTTTCACCAAATTTCAAAATGCCTGTAAAAAAGCGATTGAAAGTGAAAGACAGAACGTCATTTAGACAGGTTTGGTCTAAAATGCTCCGTTCTAGAGAAATTCATTGAATCAGAATTACTTGCAGCAGTGGTGAACGGCACCAAAAGTCTGAAAATGTTACTGCCTCTTAAAACTCCGGCAGAGGATTTTGTGACATAAAATTGGTATGGATACACTGTCTAAGTGTTGGCCTCAAAAAGTATTTACTTTTTTTTTTAACCATCTCTTTACATATATAAACTCAGAGGACATGTGTAGGGTTATTGGTGGGTTTTTGGATTGTGAATAAAATATACTTACATTGCAGATGTGACCCATGGTTTTACTACTAACTCATCAATAGTATTAATAGAGTACTTTCTGTAGAGTATTTTACATTGTTCTGTCTCCGTGTGACTGTGAAGTTAAAATACAAGCAGAAATAAAAAAAAAAGTTTTCTGATTCAGTTTCACCATCATTGTAAAGAAATTTGAGTCAGTAGGTCTAAGTTTGAATTAATCTTCTGGTTCCGTAGTGTTTAAAACACTGCAGATATGACAGAAGTGAGTCAGTCTCAGTGCAGTAATACTGCCTAGAGGCAAAAATAAGACCAGATAGCAAAACCACCACATTCCACATCCAGCCCATGGGTATGAACGCGGCCTCACAGCTTCCAGAGAGGAGCTTATTTCTACGGACGCCCACTTCAAGGTGTGGAGTCTGTTCTTTCCGCAGGCAGTCAAATTATGTTCTTGACCAGCACTGGCAAAGCCTTTAGTACACTCTAACTCTAACTCCATCTGCATCGCTCTCTCACAGCCATACACACACCTATGTCTGTTTTTTGTCAAACAGGGTCATGATCCCCTTCTATCACCATTAGAAGTGCTCTGAGGGTCTGCAGACATGAAAGGGAAGCCAGTGGCATCTCAACAGCCTTCCAGGCCATAAATAAGAGACAAACAGGCACAGGTCTCAGGACCAGTCCACTTGAAATGATAATCAATACCACATGACAAAAACAACCATCCATAATAATAAGCACTATTGCTGGAATCCCATATTTTGCATGTACAGATCTGTAAATGCAGACCTATAAAATACATGAAATGCAGAAATTGTGAGGAAATTGGGTAAAATGAACAAAATAAAAGCATTTACCATGGTCACCTAAACATTCTGCTCTTCCTGAGTGCAACAAATATGTCATCAAATATGGATTTGAAATATAAGTCTAATCAAAATATCTATGTAATGCCACAATTCGTTTTTCAAGCAAATATCTGTATCTAGAAGCAAAAGGTAGCCTCAGTGTCTCAGTGTAAAAGAGCTATGTGCTAATCCTTTGAGTATATCTAACTCAACATTCATAGGACTCTGAAGGACACTTGCACTTAGTTTTGGAGAGAAGTGGATGTCTATCCTACTATCCACAGCGCCTTAAAATACGTCAGCATGCTTGGAGGAGAACACTAACCAATTCTTTTAGGTTAGGAGTCAAGAGCACTGGCAAGCATTCCTCTGAAGGGACGGGCCATTCTACCCCTCCAGACAGAGTGAAGCCTGTTGTGCTTTTAATGGACTCATCAGGTACCAAATTTGCAATCCTCTTATGACAGGGATGGGCCAGTTGCGCCACTTGGGAGCCGTGTGGACGTCACGTCTACTTCTGCCAGTTTCAAGTGTAAGATTTTTTTGGGACAAGCATGTTGGAATGATGCTGCAAATAATTGTGATAAAGATGTAAAGGCGGGGGCCTTGTTGTGCCACCCTTCCAAGAATATTTAAAGAAAACACTCTACCAAGAATACACTTTACAAACCAAAAAAAAAGCTCATTAAAGTGGTGTATTTGTGTCCCTGGAAAAGAAATCCATTCCCAGCGAGTCTTCTTGTGCATTCCTTCCCTGACTGAGCTGCCCTCTGCATGTCGACATTCTATTCCACAACCTTGTTCTTAGTTCTTCAGCGCCAATCATGCTTGGGAATTGCATGGGTCAGCGGGTTCCTGTTTTTTGTCAGATTTGTTAAACACAGACCCAAAAATGCCTGATTATCCTCATTTACGTGACGCTCATTACTTCTTAGAATTTCCTTGGAAAGTTGGTTGATTAACGGGCGGGGAGCAGTCTTTTTTTTTTATAGCAAATGATAGTGCAAGGTTTTGTGTTGATATCAAAAGCTGCCTTTGATCATGAGTAAGAATGACAGAAGGAAGTTTGAGTGACAGAAGGAAGCAAACACACGGGTTTAAAATAGAAAACCATACATAAATATGACTAATCAAAAAGCCTATTCCTTATCTGTGCAATAATGAAAAGAAATGGAGGTGTGTGTTGGGACTCTGTTGCCCCAGTTACGCCTCAGGAATGGTTGTAAGCTTGTGGTCATGTGGTTTAGAATAAAGCTCAGTACAATAGCTGTAGACGGAGAGTTTACTGGCCTGACACAGGCTTGAGTGTGAGGCAGCCTCAGTGCCTGGTTCAATGTGCCGTTGCAGTTTGTAGGAGCTTATCAAGGTTTTCTGAATTCTGTTTTTGATTAAGCACATCAGATGTCAGTTTTTGTCCTGAAAAAACCCTGTATGTAACAGCTGCCAACCCAGTAGATGTGTTAAGCAACCCACTCTGTGGCACAATGGCGGCCAGGTCAAATCCCAAATGCTGACCATTTGTTGCAAACCCAAAACCTATCCAGACTAATTTGGTAATTTTATTGGAACAGTATGTCTGCTCTCCATTTCTGTCTGTTGGATATGGAAATCTGGTTGTCACTTTTGTCCAGTCGCCTTATCAGATTAATTGCGACACAGTCTGCTCTCTGTCTGTGAAAATTTGTGACTCTGTGTTGAGCTGCTAGAGAGCAATGAGAGCCCCATCCTATGAAACCTTTTTCAGGCTCTCCACAAAGACGGCCATGCTGTGACAAACCAGACCACTTTCTTGCAGTTTTGAATAACCGCCCCAGTAAATAACTATTACAATAAGATGATAAAAATTAAGGCAAACATCAACATTAAGGGATTTCCAAAATAGGCTGAAACTGTTTGACTCAAAAAGGTCTTTTTGAGCAATTCCTTAGAACCACTTTGAATTATTTCCTTATTCCCTGAATTAAATCACTATGTTAAGTGTTTATTTGAGGAACCAAAGAGCTCCAAAGAGCACCTTTCTGTCTGTACCTCACATCTTGTTTCCATACCAAGTTCCACAATGTTGTCTGGATCTTCTCCTGGCTTTTAAATGGAGCCACTATCAGAAAACTGGACTGACCTGAAATGCCCAACGTGAATGTGGTGGGTAGCTTTCTTGCCCTTTCTCCCTGTAGAGTCCTAGAGAATGTACCCATGTCCTGCACATTTAGGGTTCTTCCTTCTCAAACAAACCCACTTCAACTCTGTAAAGCCTTGCCCATGGACTGACTAGTTATGCTTGGAGCAGGGAAAACCCCAATTTCAGAAGACAGAAGAGCTCCAAGGCTACACTTAGGAATGGGACGAATGGGACACTTAGGAGTGTCCTGGCTCAACCCTGGTCCTGGGCATTTCATTGTTTTATTAGTGCTCTCAGCATACCCGATCCAATTAATTACCTCAATTAACTCAATTAATTAGGCAGCAAGTGGCCTAGGGGTTAAGGAGTTGCCCCGGAGGTCAGGAGGTTGTGGGTTCAATTCCCAGGACTGCCAGTGGCACCACTGAGGTTCCCTTGAGTGATGTACTGTCCCCACACACTGCTCCCTGGGCGCTGTGGTTCCTGGCTGCCCGCTGCTTCACTTGGTGAATGAGTCAAATGCAGACAATTTCACACTGTTCACCCTGTGTGCTGTGCTATGGTGTTTTCATGCGTGTCTGTAAGAGGCCACTTTACTTAACATTGTCATACTGAATCGATGCAGGTATGTTAGAGCAAGGAGAACAACATGCATTGCAGGGGCCCTCCAGGACCAAGGTTTGGAACGATTGTTCTACCAGAAAAATAGATCGGATTCAACCTTTGACAGTGCAGAACGCCCAGGCAAATGCCAGGAGATGAGGCTAACTCACCCCTCCCACGGCAAGCAAAGACAGACACACAGCACTAAACCTTTTCACAATCGGCACTGTTCATGCATTCAGAAAATCACCAGTGGGGTTGATAATTGAGTGGTATCCCAATTGTTACAGAATCAGCTCAGTTTTGGAGCATCAAACTGCAGCTGTTTACCCGGTGGACTGTCAAACCTCTGCCCCCACAGCCCTTTGGTCTAATTTCAGACTGTCCCACACTCCATCCTCCCCAAAGATCAATGTAGACCACTGCCAATGATGTCACAACAAAAGTCAAGGCTGCAGTCACGCTCCAGAGAGGAATGCATCAGGCTGAACTGCCCCTTCCAAGTCAGTGTGATCTGGACAGACAGTAATTCCTGAAATTTGGAGCTGGTAGTCCCAAAATGAGCAACGCTTCAGAATGCCGAGTGTTTTTTCCGGCGCTTTGCTCTGCAGATGCTGGAGATGAAAGAGGAGGGCTAAACAGTTGTTTAGAAATTGCCAATGGAAGAAAAATGGTGATAAGAGCACGCTTTTAATGGGCTTTTTAATGTCCCTTTGATTCCCATTTCAGTGGAAAAGCTTATCTGAAGAGGCCCCAGGGCTGAGAATATGAGGACAGAAGTGGCCCTGATTCAAACTTCCCTTCTGGACTTTATCACTGTTTGACAAATCTTGGCAGATTTGAAAAATGCTACAAATGTTTGCTTGCCCTCATTTTGGAGCTTGTTTATGGTGTAATGGTCTGATTTGTCCCAGTTCGTCCCCAGGTGATACCAGGTCACTTCAGGCCCGTGTCAGGTCAGACGGTTGAGTTGGAGACTCCTCACACTTCGGGACGTCCTGCTTAATCATACCTTTTGTGTGTTTAATCACAGGCTTATTGCTGAAATCGTGATGACAGCCGTTGACATGGTTTCACTTGTTTTGCATTAAGCGAATCCAAGCAACCCCAGGTGGTTAGGTCTAGCAGCAAAGCCACAGCACTCTCGCTTTTACTCTGCAACGAAACCACAGTGAATCTAAGAAGGAGACCCTGCCTACTTTTTCTTCCATCCTTTGCTAAGCGCAGTCTATTGACTGGCGCAGATGGTTGGGGTGTTTGCCAAACTCTACTATAGGCACATTTCACCAGAGTACCCCACCCCCATAATCTCTTACCATTGGCATGCAAGAATTAGGCAATGTAAGATCTGGAAACAACAACGCCCCCCTCCACCACCCCTGAACTGGCCCGCCACAAAAGGATGTTTTTCTTCTTATACATTCTGTAAGTTAGGGGACGGGCGCAGCTGGCTTCAAGGAAGAAGCATTCAACGGTTTTGTTCTTGCATCGGACGCCTTTCCCCTTCAAGTTCAGACCCCGTGCTGCTGAGGAATGTTGTTGCTGTAGGTTACCTCGTCACTGTGGGTTACTGCGATCGCGCTTGGTGTGCACACAAAAGGGAGAGTCATGTGACCGGTCCCAACCTACTTAAAGTGGATTTTGTGTGTATGTGTGTGTGTGCGCTTGTGTGTGTGTGTGAGTGTGTTTGTGTGTGCATGTTTATATGCAGACACATCTAAAGTTCTGTGCAAAAGTTTAGGAGCCCCTGGTCGCATTGGTTGTAGACTTAAATAATAAATAAATAAATTCACACCCCTTAAAGAAAACACTCTTTTACACATCACACACACAGAGACACAAACACACACACACACACACACACATAAATATATACAGTATTGTGCAAACATGTGGGTGCCCCTAGCCAAATCATATGTTTACGTTCACACACACACCCTCTACAGAAAACACCCTTCTGGAGAATAAAAATACAGCTTTAATTTAAGCCTATTATATCCCTCGCCACTGGAATGCTTTCTCATCTCCATTTCACTGTAAATGATTGTTTACGTTGTAGAATGACTGTTTTGCACATTTGGGTTATGATCGTAATGTTCTTCTTGATGTAAATATTAATCAGATCAAACAATGGTTTTCAGTCAGTTTTATGATTTTGTGAGAGATAAATTGTACTTATGCGTATGTGTGTTTGTAGGAGATCACCCTGACAGAAGGCAGCAAAGTGTTTGATACATGGAAGAACCCACCTCCTCCCGTCTTCATGGAGTTTTTCTTCTTCAATGTCACCAACCCTAATGAGTTCTTGGCTGGAGCCAAACCTCGTCTCACACACATGGGCCCCTACACCTACAGGTATGGCCTCCATCCTCCGTAGCATAGCTGTTCACACTGCCTGGGTGCTGGTCAACTTGAATCAGTTGTCTTGTATTATTTGAGGGTGTAAAAATGCATGAACATGTCACAATACCTTGATCTGAAGGTGGTGATCCAACTGCATCAGTCTCAGTTAGAATTGAATTATCATTGATCATAATTTAAAGGTTTGGCAGATTTACAAATGGTCATTGCCACTGTCCTAGAACGCCAAAGATAAAGACGGACAAGATATAAGGCATGCAATTACAGCGTTGGTCACTTTATGAGAAATCTTTACCTTCTACTTACTTTTACCCAGTGGCCACTTTAGTAAAACCAACCTTGTTTCTAATAAAGTGTCCAGTGAGTGGAAGCACAAGGTGGGTGTTTCTTTTTCTTATTTTTATATTAATAGGTTTGAAAAACAAAAGCATCAAGATTCACAGAAAGTACAACTGAAACATAATCATTCATACCAATACAAAATATGTGAATCTAGGTAATATAATATAATAATATTTAGTGTATAATAATATTTTTTTACAGTGTAAGAGAAGAGAAAAATAAATAAATAAAATAAATAAAGAAAGAAAGAACGAATAAATAAGGTACGGATGAAAGAGATTTGAAAAATGTTATAAAAGATTGCCACTTGTCATGAAATTTATTAGGGTTGCCCCTCCCAGAGTACTTAATCTTCTCCAGCTTTAGAAAGGACATCGTATCTTTGAGCCACTGAGTTCCAATTAAGTAGAAGATACGGTGGGTGTTTCTAATAAAGTGTCCAGTGAGTGGAAACACAAGGTGGGCGTTTCTAATAAAGTGTCCAGTGAGTGGAAGCACAAGGTGGGCGTTTCTAATAAAGTGTCCAGGGGAGAAGCTTAAGATAGGTGTTGAACTTGACTGTTTTTGGGCACTGTAGTATTGGCTGGGTTTAACCTGCTGGCAGTTGCCTTGGCATTAGGCCCCTGTGTTGCAGATGACCATGTGGAGATGTACTGTCTGGTCTAAAGCCTGATTAGCAGGATATTACTGCATAAGCTATTCCCGCCAAGGCGCTTTATTGAGTCATGTGGACCTGAAATATTCCAATGTGAAGCCAAGGAGGCCCACAGTGGATAATTACCACACACTTATTTCTCCATCTCCCAGCAGTGTGTGTGAACGGAAGACCTATAACGCGACACGATACACTAACCTCAAGCCATGGAAAACAAGGGGGGGTATGGACAGCCCAACACACTTACAAATGTCCGCCTATTTGACCTACTGCCGTTTGGCTCAGTCCATTCACTGTGAAGTTATGAAAGAGTGTTTAAAACCAGACTGCGTTTTGAATGAGGCACAAAAGAAAGTAGTAAGAAATTAACAGGGACAAAGACAGGTTTGAAAATGGTCATTATAAATAAAATACAAGACAAATGTAGGATGCAGTCCCTTCAAAGGTTTGGTTTGAAACAAAAAATTCACCCAGTGGCATATATAGTCATATCAAGATTTTTCCCCCTCTGCTGTATGTGATGAACAGCATCAGCTTTATGGACTCTGTACTGAAAGAGTCACTGTAAAAATGCAGCACGTCTATCTGTTAAGTTTCAGATACAACATAGAACAAGTCTGTGTTTAATCTGGAATGTTATGTAGAGCACGAACAAACGATTAAAGTCCAATTGGGGGCTGGCAGTGCAGATTTCCTCGTGTCCCAAACTGAGGACCCCCGTAGTCTGTTCACCATTGATTTACACCCACTGGCCACTGTAGCTGTTGTCTATCCTATACCTGCAGACCAAGAGTACAATGTGCAGATACAAGGTAGGTGTACCTAATAAAGTGGCTAGTTTAGGTCTGTCACCGTCAATTGTATGAGTAACTGAGTGATTTACTGAATATTTTGATGATTAATCGAGTAATGTGAGTTTTTAATTCAGCACAAGAACAGACGAAGCAGACCCTTTCAGAATACCTGACTGGATAAAGACCTAACACTGAAGCCATTTAAAAGACCAAAAGCAGCCATAATTCATTTTCGCATCATTTTCCAACCTCCCTCAAGCCCTTAAATCATTTTGGATGCTGTGCTTTTAAGACTGATATATGTAAATCACCTCTTTCTAGACTGGCTGCACTGTATTGTGCCGCACTCAAAAAACCCCTGTAGGTTGAAAGTGCTGCTGTTTTTTTGTGACATCACAAAGTACAGAATGGGCTGTTATAGATGAATAGATACAGTAGTACAGCTCAGGCTCGGCGACTATCCATTAAAACTGTCCGCTTGAACAATCACATTGTTTACTCAAGGCATTGTGTACATTTCCAAGCGGAGGCAGGCTATAATCAGTGCTGCTGTCCTCACTGTGACATGACTGGCGTATATGCACTGTAATACAGCTGGGATACAGGCACCCACTTGGTGTTACACAACTATGGGCTTATCTTAATCTGATAACACATGTTAGCAAGGCCTGATGAGCCATCGCACATGATGGCATTTATCGTAAGTGGACTTTGTACGCTACCTGGCCCAACTCTCCCTGGTGTCCGCTTAGAGACTGTGTCCTGTCTGTGGATGCACGGTTTGTGTTAGTCATCATTAAGTCCATCAGGAGTCAGTTTTTGATCGCAGTACTGAGGGATCTTCTCAACTGCTGGACCCCAACATTGCTGTACATCATACTCTCATACCTGCACAAATACACTACCAGGCCACTAAAGAGAATGGTCCATGGCACCCATAAATTATCTGGCCAATGGTGGTCCTGTGGTCGGAAACCTAACCAGGGGCTGTGCACCAACAGATGGGCTGCAGTACATAATTGTACATCTGTATAATGGAGCTATAAGGTAGAAAGACCATGTTACAAGGTAGGTCATGGATGCTCATTCAGGCTAATAGTGATGGATATTAAAGGACCAGTTCACCAGAAAACGTTTTTGTTCAGAGGCTATTAGGATAATGTAGCGGGTAAATGAACATTTTTGATGCCCTAATGGCTATTAAATGAGTCACATGTCTGCTGAAGACATGTCTTAAGACTGAAGACATGTCTTAACTTGCAATATTTGAGGTAAAACTGGAAAAATCGTGCAGATGAATCGTGTTTTTAAATGCGGGGAAGAAAAAAATTACTGTTCATACCAAGTCTTTAACACTGTGGAACCTCCACATCAACTTCAGTTCATATATGAGAACATGGCAACCTGATTAAAGTGAAAGAAGATAACGAATAGTATTTTTGAGTGGTTTACTTTTCTATAATGTAACATTAAAGCGTTAAAGCACTCAGATGTCCCAAGCAAATAACTTTGTAATTTAATATGTTTAGAATAACATTTCAATTAAAATTAAATGGAATTGAATTAAAAAGAAAACATACCTTTGAAAATGTTCTGTTTGGTTTACTTACTCATTTTATTGTTTTTTTATACACAACAAACAAGCAAACAAATAATAAGGTAGATATTTATAGTTAGGATTCCACAAAGCAGCCGTAATAATAACCTGAATAGGGGCAACGGTTAATTTATTAACTAAAAGAAGAACCTCAAGCCCGGATGAACCCATTTCATGTCAGATAAAGAGGAAGCTTGAGTAATGGAGGCTGTATTTATCGCCTAATTAACGATACAATCAGCAACTCTGCTGTGCTTCTCCAAATACCCGATGTTTAATGTTTAAATACCCGATTTAATGGACTCTTGATGTGAACAGGCCTCAGGACTCAGCCACAATGAAACCGGGCGTTCGTATTACAGAGCAGTCGTGACATGTTACTGACAGTTAAATGTCTTGTTTGTTGATCTTCAGTAAATACACACACTCCCCTCCCATGTTCTGATACAGTGTATTCGTGACAGCAACTTCCTGACCTGATTCATACAAGCTTCAAAGTCCATATGAGCCACACCAGGAACCAATATTCTCTGAGTATTTGCTGGATGGCCTGTTTGTACTTAACAAGTAGAAGTGAGCCTGACTTACAGCCTCTAATCTTCTCTACTTGAATGAAAAATTAATGTCTTTAAGGTCCTACAAAGGCCGATCATGAAAATGGAAAAGAAAATGTTATCATGTATACACTACCCAATAAACTGCATTGGTCATTTCACTTTTTTAATAAACACACACACGCACACTCACACACACACACACACGCACACACACACACACACACGTACACATATATAGCTTCTTCCCACAATGTCTGTGATCTCATTATGAGGCTATTCTCTCATTATGAGATTGCTGTGAATATTACAAGCTTATTTCTTGACATTTTTATTGAGTAGTGGTTTCTAACCCTGGTCCTGGACACCCCCCTGCTGATCCAACCAATCAGCAAGTCATCAAGCCATTCCTGAGAGGGTGTGCAGGAGCACCAAAAGCAGTCACATATGCAGGGTGTCCAGGGCCAAGCTTTGGATCTAGAGAAGGTGTCTCACTTTGGCAGATAATGTGTTGCTTATTAAATAAAATAACTGTTCTAAAATTGTTGTGCTAAAAAGGTGAAACAAATAAGCGTCATCTTGTTAAGACAGCCATGATGAAATATAAATGTGAGCAGTGTAGGCTAATTGACATGCTATGTTCAGGCTAGAAAAGACAGTACCAATGAACTGTTTGTGTTTTGGGTTTATTGCAGGGAGTACAGGCCTAAAGCTAATGTCACCTTCGTGGAAAACGGGACCAAAGTTGCCGCTCTGACACCGAAGACCTTTGTGTTCGTGCCTGAGAAGTCGGCTGGAGACCCCAGTGTGGATCTCGTAACCACTGTTAACATCCCAGCTGTGGTGAGTGAAGCGCTTGTGTTTGTATGTGTGTGTAGATATGATTATAAAAATTATCGCAAGAAGGCCCTAAATGCCAACTCTTAGAAGCTT
Organism: Hydrocynus forskahlii; assembly: GCA_037974365.1. Classification (NCBI taxonomy): domain Eukaryota; kingdom Metazoa; phylum Chordata; class Actinopteri; order Characiformes; family Alestidae; genus Hydrocynus; species Hydrocynus forskahlii. Next base: position 10,453 of record JBBPCX010083401.1, on the reverse strand, counting down.
AGGGTTATTGTTGATAGTGCTATTTAGATGTAATTATATTCATTTAAATATGATAAATATTATACATACAATGTAATTAACTTTACATTTCATAGGAGACATGTTTCAAGAAGCATGAAAGGGCACCGTGTATGTCAGTGGTCTGAAAGTTCCTTCTCGTGGCCATTTTTGGTGCCCGCAACTTAAGCTTGTTATGCTTGGTTGAATTGTATTATTCATGTTTATGTTTATTATAGACTGGATTATTATAGACTAAACTGCCAAATATAGTATGTTCAAGCAAACCCAATTAAGTTTATAGACTAAACTGACAAATACTCCATTATTATCTAAAGTAAAAACAAATCATAGAATCTAAAACTGAATTGGGTTTGCTCGGACATGCCTCTTTCTGTTCAGTGTATTTTAGACCCTCAGTGCTGAAGCTTAACTTTAGCTAGATCTCTATTATAATTATTATTGATAAAGCCCTTTTGTCCACCAAACAATGCTGTAAACATTATAGATTTTACATTGCAGACCACCACTGCACTATAAGATGGTGGAGCAGATAACTTGAACAGTCCAATAGCTTGATCAACCAAAATCATTGTCTTTCGAACTCTCTTTCTTTCTCACTCTCTCTCTCTCTCTCTCTTTTTTCTCTCTCTCTCTCTCTCTCTCTCTTTCTTGCTCTCTCTCTGTCTCTCTCTTTTTATATGCCCTTTCTCTCTCTCTCTCTCTCTCTCTCTATCTGTCTATCTATCTATCTAGGCGGTGATGGATAGGCTAAAGGATGAATATTTTTATAAGAAAACATTTATGTCCGTCTTCATGAACAACATAGGCAGCACAATGTTTATGACCCACACGGTGGATGAGCTTCTTTGGGGCTTTAAGGACGTGCTTCTCAGCCGTCTGAAAACCGTGAGGCCTGAAGTGGAGGAGTACTTTGGCCTCATGCTCAATGTATGTATCTCAGTGCAGCACTGCATCTCAATGCATCTCTCTCTCTTTTTCTATGTCTCTCTCTCTCTCTCTCTCTCTCTCTCTCAGTGCAACACTTAACACAAATAGTTAAGTTCACTTAAAATGTTGTGAAGTAGTAGTAGTAGTAGTAGAGCTATGAGGCTAATGTAACCAGCAAGCAATGGAAGCTTTTATCTTTTTAGACCAGAAATGATCCTGTAACAAGAAAGCCCACCTGGAGTATTTTGGTGTTACTTTTCAGCCTTGCTAATAAACGGCTTACGACAGCTGTCGATAGTGTTGAAGATCATGCTAGCACCATCTACCCTCCACGCTTCCTTCACAAGCTTTGAAATTGTTTTTTGAATGTAGCCGTTACACAATCACGTCCGGACCTATGGAAACATGATTATATACCATGATGTTACCCTTTGGCCTAAATCATCTCACACTTACCTCAAACCTTTTTGAGATCTTAAATCATCTGTAATGGACTTGCTTATGTGGTTTCTGACTCTTTGTGACACGTTGTCTATAATCATGGACAAAAGAATTCTAACATAGCTAAAAACATCAGACATTTGATTTAAGTGTGAGTGTGATGCTGATTATTGTGCACAAGCTTCCATTACTTATTAGCGACATTTGTCTGGTAGTTCCAGTGCCAAAACTGAAGAAGTAAAAATCATCTTGGCTGAGGGCGAAATATCTACTTGCCCAGTCAGTCTGACAGTGGTTTCTCTTATGTTCCTAATTCCACAGAAAAATGGCAGCCACGATGGGGAGTTTGTGTACCACACTGGAGAGCAGAGCTACTTGGAATATGGACGCATTGACACATGGAAAGGCCAAAAGTAATGACCTTTCACATTCTTCACCTAGCTCAACTTTTCAGCCTGGACAATAATAGGAAGGAAGGGATGAGATGTAATTTAGGGAATTGATTGTTTGTAACATGTAAAACAGTCACAGTTGAAAAAGAAATCTGAGCTTCGCTATGCTGACGTGAGCCAGACTTTTGCACGCGAGCGGTATTTTTACCTTGGAAATTGTTGATGGCTGCATCACATAGACTAATCAGTTGTGGTGCCTGCAACCAAATCTTGTCATTCCTGCATAATCTGGTTCATATTTCAGTCAGTAGCTTAAATGTGATATTAGGAATCTAAAAATAGCAAGTATTTAACCCTTCCTGACATCTTTTGTTTGTTTGTCCCACTTATATTACTAAGATACACTGCCAGCACCCATCAGTCATGTGGGATATCATTGTAAGCAATTGGTGAAATCCTAGCAACCACCTAGAACACCCCCAAAACACCAGAAATACCATAGCAGGATGGGTCTTGTATCATGCATAGTAAGTGTTTTTCTTTGCAGGCTGATGTCATTTTGGAAGACCACGCAGAGCAACATGATTAATGGCACGGACGGCAGTGCCTTCCACCCCTTCCTGACCAAAGAAGAACGCCTGGATGTCTTCACAGCAGATCTGTGCAGGTAAACTCTCCTTGCGTAGCGTTGGGTGACCAAGCCAGTCTACACACTAGAGCAGTGGTCAACTATCAGACTGGGGTCAAAATACAGACCCCGCAAAGGATTTGTAGATAATGGGATATACTGTATTTGCATGGAAACTGGTTGCTGTCTGTGACCTGATGTCAGATCTTATTGCTGTTGTTGACATTTTCTATTATTTCCTCTTGGGTCATTGTACATTCAGGGGCAAAGGGGACTTGCAAAAACGCATTTCGGTATTTTTTTAGTCCACAGTCTGACAGCAAGCACACAAGGACCTGGAGACCATGTTTACCTTTGCTCTTAAAAATATCACATGGCATCAAGGTTTTGAAGTGTGAACTCATGACAACTTGTTGTTTTTTAAGGTAACGTGACAAAAATACGCCTAACAGTAGTTTAGGGTAGCTGTGTGACATTTCACACACATACGTAAAATGTAAGTTAATTGTTATCGTATGTATTGGAAATACATTCTGTGCTACAGTACTTAATTAAATTGAATATGATTTTTACAAGCATTCTGTAGAGCTGAACCCGAAAGACAACATTTGTGGGCAGAACCTGGGTCTGTCAGCTGTTTTTGTATAGCTGTCTAAAGTTAGACACTTACAGCTGTCTTTCTACTACTCCCTAAAAACATGAAGGAGAGCGACTGAGTGGAACCAATACTCAAATCCAAACCTCCATAAGAACATGAAGAAGAACCAGTGAGAGGAACCAAGACTGAAAAGAAAAAACCCATCTCCGTAAGAGTATGAGAAAGAACCAAACCAGAAATCTCTGAGTGCCTGAGGATGAACTCACATCTAAAACTTTTTTAGAGCACGAGGAACAAACACTGAAGGGAACCAAGACTCAAAATGAGAACACGCTCTAAGAACATTATGAGAAACCACTGAGAGGAACCAAGACTTCCTTAGAAATAAAATATATTAGGGGTGTCACACGATTAATCTAATTAATTTACAAGCTCTCTGATTAATTAATTTAAATTAATCGCACATTTTTGCCATAAACATATTTAAAAATGTACATTTTGGCATATGAATGAATGAATAATCAACATTACAGACTTTCAGCGTCTCTTTTATTTAATAACTGTTTTTACACTGTTCATGTGCAGTAATGGTCACAGCAATCAAAAATATGACCTGATATGGGAAAAAATGCTTCAGCAAGAACAATGATAGAACCAAATCCATCTATGATACAAGCACGGGAGTTCTGATGATTTATGCTGCCTTGTCGAGAAATGCGCCCTTTAAGTTTATACAGTTCAGGTTATAGTCAAGTTTATAACACTTGAAATGATGAGAAATAGAGAAATAATATGCATAATCAGAGAAAAATATATTTGATTTAAACTATGTAGTTATAAGCAGTCTATTGATTCATGCTACCCTTTTGAAAAATGCTTCCTTATAGTTCATACAGTTTATACAGTCAGTTTAACACTGATAATGATGAGAAATAGGCAAATAATATGCATAATCCGAGAAAATATTGTATTTAAAAATATATTTTATAAGCAGTCTATCAATTCATGTTACCCTGTCAAAAATGCTACCTTGAAGTTTCTAAAGCTGCCAGTGTCCCAGGGTAGCACAGATTTATGGGCGTGGCACTGAATCCCAAGACTGTAGAGCTGCACATGTGCAGAAGGGCCTGGGATCACATCTTAACGGGTAGCATGTTTCGGCAGAACACCGGACCGGGTTAAAGTCACGTGATGCAGTTAATTGGCATTAATTTTTTTACTGTGTTATTTTTTCTGTGCTTAATTGATCGAAATTAACGCGTTTACATTACATTAATCATTACTTGGCAGCCATAGACTGCTGTTAATGACCTGCATTGTTTGGTGAAAGAATAGTATATTGTGGTTATTACTAATAATTGATTTATTTGAACACATTTATGGATTTTATTTAATTATGTAGTGGTGTAATTCATCACATTGTGTTATATTTGCAATACTGCACTGGAGGCCACGCATTCAAGAGGGTTCCTCTGTTTTTAATGAAGGAACTCGAGTGCCTCCTGGTCTAGTTCCCGAGGCGGTCTCACTGACTTGGTGTGTGACCTCTCTTAACCCTGCTGGATGTGCGGTCAGTTTGTTGTTGAGGACCAGGCACAACTGGCACAGATGGTTCTCTCTTGTCAGCTCTTCCTCTGTATTGTTGTCGGATATGTTAATTGCCACAGTGGGATCGGTTTTGCGTGCTGCCAAACTATTCTTATCTCTTCACCAAAACATGGCCGACCTTCCTGAGAGTCTGATGATTATAGAGAGATGAGGACCCTGTTTTGGAGGGAAATTGATGAATAGGAAAAAATACACAAAAACAATTATATATTAGATGCACGTTGTTAAAAATGTATAATAATAAATGAATAAAATAAATGTAATGTTAGATAAAGCTAGAGAGTCACATGGAAGATGAAATGCTGAAATAAATATGGAAATGTGTAAAAAAAGATATTAAAAACATATAAAAATAGAGATTAATAAAGAATAACATAATTACAGAGCTGAACAAATTGATTGACATGCATAAAATAAATGGATAAACATAAATACAAAGATGAAGAAATAAACTAAACCTAAACATAAAACATATTAAATAAACAAAAATAAAACCAAACTTAAAAGTGATTTTTGCTTGGAAAGCATTTGTAGAAATGTATAAAGGAATTAACTTAAATAAATATGTACAATGTTTAAATAAAACCGAATATAAATAGATAAATACAGCAACACAAACAGAAAAATATATTTTAAAAAGAAAATATTAACAAACATTAACAAAATTGACATTATTCCAGTAATAAATGGATGGATAAATCTGAAAATATAAAAGTGAACAAATAAATTAAATTTAAAAATCTTACATAAAAATAAATTTGGATAGTGTTTATTGTCAAACATTTATTTACTATTTCTTTTTACACAGATATGGTCTCTTGTGCACGTACACCACAGGATCCTTACGGATGTTTGCCTTTTTTTTAAACTCACATTCCACCAAATATTTATTATGTTCTCAAACAGCCTCAAGTGGGGACACTAAAGTATCCTTGAAAATGGTCAGTACGGGTCATTCACAGTCATTAATGCACATATTTGAATCAAATGAGGTCACTGCAGCACTGCGTTGCTGGAACCTCTGAGAACCTTTTACCTCTGAGAATACTTCAACCTCTCCCTTGCTTTTTGAAATGTCATGAAATCAGGCAAGAGGCCATGCAGTCCCCAGGGCAGAGGATGACCACGTGTGTGGACAGTGTGTTCTGATCTGGATAGCCTGAAGCTTGTAGAAGTTCATAGATGTTCCTCAGTTTGCGAAGCATAGCTCATATTGAGTGCTGATGCTCTGTTGACATACTCTTATCGACTGCCACTGTTTTTAGCTCCGGTTAAGTCCATGGTTATAGATAAGAGTGAATTGTACTGTGTCAGAAGCTGCATAAATGAGTCCACTAGAGAATTAAGGCCAGCATTTGATGTTGATGACAGTGTTAATTGGTGGGGTATATTACTTGTTATCCTTGTGGCAGCGTTGCAGAATCTCCAGATATCAAACATGCCTGAAGTAAGGTGAAGGCCTTTATGGTTAGTGTTCTCCTCCAAGCGTGCTGAGCTGCTTGTTTTAGGCGGTGTTTCACTCATCTTAATCCCCCTGACACAGCAGGTTTTAGTCCATAGCAAACCTTCAACGTCTTAACAGGTTAATTTGTTGCTTGATCGTCTTTATTTATTGCTTGTGGGCTTCTGAAACCTGTTGGTCATTTTGTAGATGGCTTTGCCTGGAGTCATTTTGCCACTGGTTAGGAAGAGTTTCTTGAGTGGAAAAAGCCTAGAAAAAAATCTTCAACACCCCTTTCTAAGGAGGGTAAGCCAGCAGTCACTCAAAAAGAGCTGCAGGACAACCTGAAAACAGCAGGAACCACTGTCATGTGTGATCCTATAGATCATACAGATCCTATATATAACTTTGTGCAAGTGTGTAGACAAATCAGATCTTCTTTCGAATAGAAGACTCTGGACAGACAAAGCAAAATTAGAACTCTTTGGCAATTATTCATGTTTGGAGAGAAGATGGTGGCAGCAAGAGCTCCATACATGGTGGCAGCCTAGTTGGTAGGATACATGCCTCTGGACCAAGAGGGTCATGGGTTCGAACCCTACCTTCAGCACACCACCACTGGGTTCCTGAGCAAGAACCTTAACCCCAAGTTGCTCCCCTGTAGTTAGGGAATGGAAGTCGCTTTGGATAAAAAGCGTCTGCTTAATACTGTAAATGAAATGAAACTTGCTGTGAAGTATGGTGGTGGGAGCATCATGATAGGGGCTTCTCTGCAAACGGTGATGGGACATTATACAACATATTGAATGAAATATAGATGGAGATATCAGAGATGAAAAAAAAAAAAAACGGGGAGAACATGGACATCATTTTGACCCAAACACGACTCAGTTTCTAGAGAAGAGTTATTGGAAATGTATGGAAGGGTTTGTAAAACGAGTCCATCAGTGGTAACTCAGCCGTACTGTACTTTTTGTTCATACTTTTAAGTGCATTATGTGTTTTAATCTGTAATCAGTGGACATTTATTGAAGCTTTCTCTGTCCCCTCACTGGACAGAGCTTGACATGAGGTTGTAATATATGGATAGTGTATGTCCCATATCATGTACATTGGTCTTTACTACACTCCTCACTGTCCCTGCTGTTGTGTGCGACCTTTCACCCGGTGGCCTGACATTCTCTGCCTCTGAAGGCTTGGATGACTGGGGTGGGGGCGTGGGGCTGTGTTCTGTTTATTTTCAGTGTGACCCCTGACCTAAAAACACACCTCATCCCATCTTTGTTCGGTGCGGAAAGAATCCCGTCTGCTTCGGCTCGACGGCCGCACTCACATGGCCTGGAATTGTGACAACGAATGCTTTCAGATGCCGTCACCTGCTTGGTCAGGGGTCTGCGTGGTCTTTGTGGAAAAGGGGGAGTATCTGGCTGTTGTTCACTTTGACTTTTACCCTGATTTGTAGGACGGGAAAAAGGAGCAGCTGGACTTTGTGTCCAAGTTTTACCTCATCAGGAATACTCGACTGGGCCCTTGTGTTTCCTGGCTGGAAAATTAATTTCCCATGATCCTAATCAGTGGAAGGAAAACAAACAAACACAGGGGAAAAGGAAAAAAAGAAAACAAAAAAACATTGATTAAATGTGACAGCATTTGGGCGCAGGGTGCCGTGGACCTTTGTACAGAGTAAAAGTCCCACCCTACTCCTAGGGGTCTTACTACAAGTACGAGTTTTCTTTACCTACAAAATACACGGAACTCTCCAGCACTCACACTCAGCAAGACTTTACTGTGAAGTGACTGTGAATTTTATATAAAGCAAATGTATAAAAAGGCTGAAGTAAATCTATGCAGTAATAGAGTAAACGCAATACCAGTTAATTAAGCAGAGTAACAATAGTAATAAAAAAAAAAAAAATTAATCAGATTTCTTTAATTATATAATAATATATATATTATATATATATATATATATATATATATAGCTGAAACATTATGTTAAAAAACTGCTGTTTAAAAACTGCTCTGTGACAAAATTTCAGCTATGTATAATATTCCATGTAATATTAATTTCTAAACTACCTCTACCAGTAATCAAAACTCCGCTCACAACATATATTCTGTAAATATTCTATACTTAACTGCAAAAAATAAAGAACTTTTGTCTCCTTTCACTCTTCAATTTCCAGTCTTTCAGTCCAGTTGTTTTACGTCTCATATGTCCAGAACAGATGTGGCCTAATGATGCTCTAGCTAAAAAACAGGGTAGGGCCATCCTTGAAGCATATATTGACTTAGCTGGTTTGATTGTTTCCTAAAAGACTGTTTGGCCTGAAATCAGAATAATCCTTTGTTACTGTAAACTCATTCACAGTGGTTTGCCAAGTTTTGATCACAGTAATGACCCTGTTGGGATCTGGATAATGCACTCTGCTAGTCCTAAACCAGTTTCACCTTTGCTGAAATGAAGAGCTGCAGAGCTGTGTGATATCTCTGAATAGTGTACACACTCTGTGGGAGTGAATGAAACACTGGCCAGCTGTGTTTGTGTGTGTGTGTGTGTGTGTGTGTGTGTGTGTGTGTGTGTGTGTGTGTGTGTGTGTAAGGTATAGGTCCAGGAAGCTGCAGTGTTTATCCGGCTCCATCACGCACATTTCAGCCCATTAAGGCCTTGATAATGAAAGTGATTTGGTAATTAATGGTAATTATATGGTACAGTAAACTCGCAGCTATCAGGGCAGCAGCCAATCAGCAGCAAGGAGAAATAAATAACGTTCTCGGATTGGCTACTTTCAAACCTCCCGCTTCTGAGTACAGCTGACTGTTACGTCCGGGCCTCGTGCGCCACGCCCCCTCGTCCTCATGCTGCTTGTTTGTGTTTGGGCTGGCGCTGAGCAGCGGAGTTTTATTCTGTAACAAATGAGTCAGGACTACATAGCATTGACATATTAGACATGTTAGATCAGACGTCATATGAGTTGCTATGACAGATCAAATAATGATGTGAAGATTATGACTCATTTGAGCTTAAGGTCATGACATCAAGCATTATAACCTCTACCAAAGCACTGCTGAAAATTACCAGTGCTAGAGTCTGATATATTAAAATGGACATAATCTGTCATGACATGGTTATGTCAATGTTGTGTAGCAGAGTACCGCTCCATTTTGTAACAGAAGTCGGACCAAGGCAGATCCAAAGCATTTTTCTTCTGCAGGACTGTAGGATGAGGAGGAACTATTGGGAAACTTCAGATTGCAGAAGTGATTCTTCATGTGGTTACTGGAAGTGGGATTTTGAAATGAACCACGAATAAGACTTTCAGTTCCTTGATTTCCCAATAAATTTTGAAAATAACTATGAAATGACTAATAAATCGGTTACATTCCTCCAGCTGGACAAATGTTACATTCCTCCAGTTGGACAAAATTATTTTAGATGAACACATTTTAAATGGGGTCATCTGTTTAAGATCATGATTCAAATTTGTAACACAGTTTCCTGTAGTAATAGTGTCCTTTTTAGATGTTTGTATTATTAGTGCTAATCTTGGCAAACACATCCAGTATAGGTATCTTTGTGTTTAAACATGGTAGAGCGTAACAAAGAAACAAGATATTAAGTTGTATGTGTCACCACATCTTCCAGTGATGATTCCTATTGAGTGACTGGGTGGTCTTGGCTAATTGGGAGAAATTCTGTTTTTTTTCTGTTCTCCTCAGGTCCATCTACATGCTGTTCGAGAAGGAGGTGGAGGTGAAAGGTATTCCCGCATACCGATACACTCCTCCACGTGACGTGCTGGCCAGCCCAAAGAACAATCCTGAAAACAAAGGTTTTTGCCTCAATGACAAACAGTGCCTGGATGATGGAGTTCTGAATGTGGCAGTGTGTCGTAAAGGTACAGCACAGATCACATAATTCATCGCTTACTCCAAGCATTCCCGCTGCTACTGGTATGACTACTTCTGCTCCAGCTGCTGCCACTACTACTACTGCTGCTGCTACTACTCCTACTGCTGCCACTACTACTGCCACCACTACTGGTATTACCGCTACTACTACTACTACTCTTACTACTACTACTGCTACTACTACTACTACTACTACTACTACTACTGCTACTACTACTAGTACTGCTACTACTACTACTACTACTACTACTACTGCTACTACTACTACTACTGCTACTACTACTGCAACTACTACTGCTACTACTACTGCTACTGCTGCTACTACTATTACTACTACTACTACTACTGCTACTACTACTACTACTGCTACTACTACTGCAACTACTACTGCTACTACTACTACTACTGCTGCTACTACTATTACTACTACTACTACTACTACTGTTACTACTACTGCTACTACTACTACTACTACTGTTACTACT
>JBBPCX010083306.1:0-27350 GCA_037974365.1 Hydrocynus forskahlii | reverse complement strand
TCTCTCTCTCTCTCTTTTCTCTCTCTCTCTCTCTCTCTCTCTCTCTCTCTCTCTCTCTCTCTCTCTCTCTCTCTCTCCCCTATCTATTTAAAGGCCTCCATACATAATACAGGTCTGGAGTGTTTTGTGTTTGATGTGTGAATGTGTTTTGAGCCCCCGCACACACAGATGAAGTGGCTTTGACATGCCGTAGCCACACTGAGCGTGTGCTGTCAGAGAATACAGTACACTCCACCACCGCCTTCTGGCAAATGTTCCCCCTTTTACCTGCAGGTTTCACAGCTTGTAACGTTGATGGAGTCAAGGAATGGCTTTCATACAGCCATCTGATGAAGTTTTAAGTGAGCCCTTCCTCCAAACCATCGCAGCTGGAGCAATTGCTATAAGCCAGAATTCCCAGCTTTGTAAATATGATGTACAAGCACTGGTTACATCAGAATGTTACTGCATCAAGGAGCACGCCGTGAAGAGCATTAGTGAATATGGTTGTGTGTCGACCAATTCTCAGGAAGCTTTCTGCGTCCTGGCTGATGGTGATACATCCATTTCGAAAACTCAAATGTTCCCAATCTCCTCTTCGCCCCAAACGCAGTTGAGCCAAGAAATGTTTGGTGTCTGAAGTTCGCTTCTCTCGTTTTATTCTGCATCTCTGGGACCAGTAGCTAAGGCAGGTAGCTAACAAGCTTATTAAGATTAGACCCTGTCAGTAATGTGTGTGCTGAAATCATCACAAACTTGCTGTTGAGTTGTTAAGTAGACTTGTTCATGTGGTGACTATTAAAATGAACACATATCCTCCATTCATTTACTCTTATGGCATTTAGCAGACACTTTTATCCAAAGTGACTTCCATTCCCTAACTACAGGGGACAGTCTCCCTGGAGCAACTTGGGGTTAAGGGTCTTTCTCAGGAACCCAGTGGTGGTCTGCTGAAGGTACGATTCAAACCCGTGACCTCTTGGTCCACAGGCAGGTATCCTACCCACTAGGCCACCACCCAGATATCTGTGTAATGGAGGGATAGATTTCATTAGACTGTTGCTTATCTCATGTGATTTTGTTGGAATCTGATTTCACATTGACTTATCACAATATGATGAAGATACAGTGACAGAAGTCATAGTGTTCACATTAAAGAATACTCCCACATGTGATTGTATAAAAATGGACAAATGTTTGTCACACTTGTAAAATCAATAATAGGAACCAAGCCTACATTTTATCTATACCATTTTCTATAAAAATGGACAATGGTATAGAAAAAATGTAGGCTTGGTTCCTATTATTGATTTAACAAGTGTGACAAATATTTGTCCATTTTTATACATAGGATATTAGACAGCCACATCTGTAGCATCCAGATGATGTTTTAAAGCTTTAACAGTGCTACATCAAATTCTTTAATTAAAATAAAAAACCTGAGAGGGACGTAAGCTTACATTAAGGGACGTAAGCTTACATTAATTTAACCTGTGACATTCTGGTACTTATTGGTCAACTAAAGGATATTTATGTTCTTCTTCCAACAGTTTCTCAGGTTTCTCAGAGATTTTGCTGTTACAACAAAACTCCTGACCTTTTCTTTCATTTCAACCATTTACATCCTTTGTCATTCACTGTGTAACTAAAAGAAGCCAAGTTGGTGAGTTAGCTTTATGACTGTCTTGTTGGCTGTATGACTTGCTGATAACAGACAGGTTGAACTCAAACAAACATTTCCCACTGCTGCCCTCTAAAGGTGTTATAGCACCAATCAGAAGTTACTGTGTCTTTAAAAACCCACATGTTTCACAATTTTTTTCTACTTTCTTTTATTTACATGCATTGGTGATACCCAGTAAAAAAACAACACTCTTCCAGTTCGCATGCTGATTGTTGTTGAATAAACGTATGATTGTGAAAGCTAAGGGCTGTGGAAAGTAATTGTGGTCCGCTTAAATCATTGCAATCAGGTGATATTGTGATGGGTCTAATTACAAGATCTTTTAACAAGTATCTCTCTCTCTCTCTCTTTCTCTCTCTCTCTCTCTCTCTCTCTCTCTCTCTCGCTCTCTCTCTCTCGCTCTCTCCCTTGCTCTCTCTCTCTCTCTCGCTCTCTCTCGCTCTCTCTCACTCTCTCTCTCTCTCTCTCTGGTTGTCTGTCTGTGCAGCATTTCCACAGAGCACTCTCCAAAGCTGCAGATTCGGAGCCACTCTTACCTGCGGGCGGTGAGTGAAGTTTCCATCAATCGCAGCCTGGAGAGCCTGGACCCTAAAGCTCTTCTCGCCTCGCCCCAATACCGCTCACGCAACGAGAGCTACATGAGGGCTATGAGCACCATCAGCCAGGTTTGTGCCCCTGTCAGGGCGCATGGTGGTGGAAGGTCATAAACCCATCTCAGCCAGTTCATTCACACTGGTCTGGATTGGGCTAAATGAGTGTAGTCAGAATCATATAACCAGTCTGCGATTCATCCCCTGGCGTGATGAATTTGAGCCATCGCCATAGTGTTCATTCATTTTACTAAGCAGATATGTGTGTGACTAACAAAATTAACGCATATCCTCCATTCTGTCATTTCAGCCAGATATCTGTGTAATGGAGGGATAGATTTGTCATTGACTTACGGCAATATGATGAAGATACAATAAAAGAAGTCATAGTGTTCACGTTAAGGAATACTGCAGCATGTGGTTGTGATGAACAGTGTTTCAGATGTACCTGAAGGACCTTTATCATAGAAAACCCTATTGTCCTCACTGTTTTTTAATTATAGAATTTTATGTTACAGCTCCGGGAAAAAAATAACAGACCACTGCAATGTATTTTTAAATCAGCATCTCTATGAGTACAACAGTCATTCCATGCCAGTGTCTATTAAATTCCTACACAAGGACCTAATTCTGCTTTATGAGGTACTGATTAGGTGAACACCTGATTCAAACCTCATTTAATGAGGAAAAGTATAAAAAAACACTGCTGTAATCAACACTCTCCTCTTGCAATGTGACGAGGGTGGCAAAACACTACTAGAAATACATCAAAATTAATTATTGCCATTTTGTTTAGGAGTGAACAGGAGATTTGTTTTCTTTGAATTATTCTAGTTCTGTAAACACTGCTTCATTAGTCTAATTTTGATGTATTGTAATTTCCTTTAAAATAATACTTTAAAGAGCAATATGTTTGTTTGGAAATTAGCAGAAATATTGTCAGCAGTTCTTAAAATCGAAGGCAAAGCTGTTCAGTTCAATACTTGCACCTATAACAGATAAAAACCTGAGACATTGAACATTTTTGCAGTGGTCTCTTATTATTTTCTGGAGCTGTATATGTAAGCGCTGTTAAAGCTTCGAAACATCATCTGGACGCTACAGATAGATAGAGAGTAGGTTGAAATTCGCTGAAGTATTCCTTTAAATGGCACAGATGTTAGAAAATGTCCATTTAACCTTACCTTCAGGGCTCACAGTTTTGCCCAGCTTTAATATTTCCTCCGCTTGTGTGTTTGGACCACAGATATTTTAAGAGGGATGTACCTCAGACCTTCCAGAAACGACCAAACGGAAGGGCACATATGAAAAAGTCTTGTATAGTCCTTCAAGCTCTCCTGTGTGACTGGGGAACACGTTTTGAACTTTATTACAGCAAGCCCCACACCCACATTAGCCCGTTCCCTTTGAATGTAGTTGATTAAAATGGCCATATAATTCGCATATGAATGAAATTGATTCAGCAGTATTGAAATGATCAGACAGAATCATGTTGATACATTTTATTCACGTGCGATGGTATGCATTTCAATCGTGTAAATTCAGTTCACAGGATTTCAGTGGGCCAGATTTTCTCCACGCTCCTCATCTATCCCTCCACTCTCCACTCCACGCCACAGATTTACTACCATCACCACCACTGTACCCCTCCCTGTCTCTGTGCTTCCTACACTATGGCTCCATTCCAATACAGGGAGAGACAGTCTCACTTTCCCTGCACACTTTCGTTCTGAAAATTCGACAATAACTGACTTTTTCTCTGAACGTAATATGAAAATTAGTTTTGCTGTTATTTAAGAGAAAAGTTGTGCCTTATACACTGATCAGCCATAACAGTTAAACCACTGGCAAGTAGTGAATGAAATTGTTAATTGATTTACAGTGCCATCTGCCAAGGGATTGAATATAATAGGCAGCAAGTGTATGTGTTGACACCGATAATTCTGCAGGCGTGAGGATCTGAGTAATATTGACAAGGGCTAAATGGCATTCATATGGATGTGACTGACACATGACCAAAACACCAGTGCAGAATAGTTCCCTTATGGCAGCGGTGTACCTTGAAGGCTGTGGCCTCTTTCAACAGGGTAATGTGTACTGCCACGCTGCAAAAAACTGTTCAGGAATGGTGTGAAGAACATAAAGAGTTCAACGAAGATGATGACGAGGCTTTCACTTTACAGACTAATCAAATGGAGCCCCCACTTTGCAAGACTTTAATGATCTGCTGCTAACATCGTGATACGAGATACCCCAGCACACCTTCAGGGTCCTTTGAGGTCGACATATCAAAGCTGTTTTGTGGTACGAGAGGGAGCTGCACAATATTAGGCAGGAGGTTTTATTGTTATTGTTGGTCAGTGTACATTATATTCATTTTTCCCAGCGGAAGCAATATGCAAAAACATGTCCAAAAATTTTAGGACACTGCTTCTAATCAGCCCTTATTGCTTACACAAGTGTTCAACAGGGCTCTTTTACATATGATATCACTGGAAAACTTTAGAAAAAAAACCTACTCATCCACTATGACTGAAATGTCCACTGCACAAATGAAAGTTTTTAGTTATTTTATTCGTCCAGTCAATGTGTTTCCTGGCCTTCAGCCAAAGTTGCCTTTGAGTAACTCGTTTACGAGAAAAAACATGGTGCTTCTTCTTAGATTTTTGGTTTTTACAGCCACCAGTTCAACAAGACAACATTATCAGTCCAGCAGTATAAATAAATGCTGCTGGTTAGCTTGGTCGTAGTGTCTGCTTTGCAGGAAAACGCTGATAGGCCCAAGAGATGTGGTCTTATTAGGTCATATTAGGTCCAAAAGTCTTTTTGCTTCCAGATGCATAGTATTCATATATTACACACATGCTTAAATAGAAAATCAGTAGAAAATCACTTGATAAGGCAATAAAGCCCTAAACACTGTAATTGTTCTCTGGAGTGATGGAGCTCCATCCAGCACCATCCAACACTCAGGATTTCAGAAGAAAAGTTGGAAAAGCAGGTGTCTAAAAACATTTGGACATAAAGCATAGCCAGGGGAAGTGAGCCTGAATTACAATGGGGCCTACCACTCTTTTTTTCTGTACATAATTGAATAACCGTCAGTGTCTTGCTAGTCTATGTATTGTGTCAGTTGAACATGGTGAACCTGTTTGTGTAGTACTGACCCACATAGCCCCACAGTATCTGCAATGCCACTCCCCCAATCCCTCTTTCTCCCTAATTCTTTTTTGCTCTTGACAATGCACAGTGTCAAATTGTAATGCACACACTCGCGCTCACGTACTCTTTCACTGTATCTGTCTGTCTCTGATTAAAGCTCAAGGGCAGATGTGTGATTTATTGGTGTCCTCTCTGTGTCCCAAACGTTTCTCCCCAACCACTTCTCTCCTCGCCAATACTGAAGGTGAGTGAGGTGGAGGTGAATGGTCAGATTGAGGCGGTGTGCGAGAGCGTGTTCAGTGAGATGGAGTCACAGGCAGTTGATGCTCTGGACCTACCCGTACCCGGATGCTTCAGGATGCGAAGCCACAGTTACGTCCGTGCCATAGACCAGGGCTGCTCTCAGGATGACGATGGGCCGCTTCTGCCTGCATCGCCACCACGGACCACCACGACAGTCAGGACTATTCAGAGCAGCACAGGTTAGTTTGGACATCTATGGCTTCATACTTCATACAAATGCTTCCACATTTTATGCTGTGCCAAATAATCTGGTGGGAAATCCCATTTATCCAGTGGCTACAGGGCTAATATAGCTAAGCAATGGAATTCCACCAGTTAGCACTGTGCAAACTGCATGGCTAAATCGAGTTGTTAAGTAATCTCCAATGGACTTGCTCATGTGGTTTCTGACACTGTAGTACATACCATAGCTATAAAAATGGACAAAAGTAAATCATGTCTAAAGGTGGAAGTAGCAGACATGGCATACTGTTTGCCTCCGTGATTGGCTTAGGAGCTCCAGCAAAAAGTGAAGAAGCAAATGTTAGACAACAAACATGCCTTGGAAGATTGACTACGTTTGGGGAAGGGAGTATACTGAAACGAGCTGATTTTCTGTTAAACTATTTCTTTCAACTAAATGAGCATAATGAATCCTGTCGTAAGCCTTTCAATACTGTTTGTCCCAGCAATTGTTGAGATGTCTATTTGGACAATTTAGAGAAGCATCGCTTCAGTTACATCTCCATTAATGATTTACCATGGGCTAAATAGTGTGTACTCGAAAAGCTAATAACCTCTCATGTCGCAGAGAATCATGCAGAAATGTTGATGTGTTTTTGGTGGCGCCACGCGTAATCTGCAGTGTTAGGAGGATCCCACTGGGGCACAAAGCCAGGTGGTGATAACTCTGAAGATGGAGGCTTTGGAAGGCGACAGATCACAGGTGCCGGAGCATTAGCGCGGGAAGCTCCATTAGCTCAGTGCTCAAGGGAAGCAGAACGTTCCCCCAGCGTGTTATCTGACACAACACGCCGAGTGTTTGTAGCTTTTGTCCGCCACGCCAAACTGCTCTAACGCGTATTGAAGAAGCAACTGGAGGAGGAAATCGATATTCATTTGTTGACGATGTTTCCCTCAGAAACCTCAACAGGATGTGGCTGATTGGATGTTTATTAGCAGCAGGCTGGTAACCATCTAAACACAGGTTGGCGCTGATTGAAGGATTTAGGGTAAACACATAGGGAAATAACTGAATCGGTGCATCGTTTAGAAATCAAGTGAACAAATTCTAGTGCTTTAAAGGGGCACAGTGACATTTGGTTGTTTTTATCAAGTCAGAAGAGCTCATCATCTGTCAAAGGGTTAAAAACAACAATCTATAAAAACAATTAAATTGTAAGTTTGCATCCCTTGTCTAATTACATGTTATGTTGATTTTCTACATTTGATTTTAACATTTTGGACAAAATAAACCATAACACATTAAATGTGTTCATGCCACATTTGATATTCTTTTTACGATGTTATATTCATGATCAGTACATGCGCATAAATACATTCTCATTTTAATATTTATATTTTCACAATCAACAAAATGTGTACCAGGGTTACCCAAATGTTTTCACTCAGGTAGTGATGTCATGGTAGCACACATCAAGCTCTACTTTGCTCTGGCTAGAATTACGATGAGATTTTAATGAGTGAAAGAGAACATAGACACATTTCTATGTGTCGCCAGTTAGATGTAAGGTTGAATAACTGTGCTATGGTTCCAGGCTGACTGTGTGAACTCATTGTGACCTGCTGCTCCTTTGGAAATTTCATCGCACCCATCACTCATCCACAAACACACACACACACACAATCTGATCCCATGGCCTGGTCACATTACATCACACAGATCACTCAGAACCCCCACAGTGGCCTTTTTTTTCTTATTGAACTAAATATTATTGGACTGATCACAGAAAGCTCAACAGACCTGCCATTGTTTTGGACTACAAAACTGTTCTTTACCTGTACAAACTAACTTTATGCTAGTTTGTACAGACTAATGAATATGGGATGGTGGATATTGGATGGTCTGTGGTGGATATTGGCTGGTCTGTGGTGGATGATGGATGGTGAATATTGGATGGTCTATGGTGGATGATGGATGGTGGATATTGGATGGTCTATGGTGGATGATGGATGGTGGATATTGGATGGTCTATGGTGGATGATTTATGGTGGATATTGGATGGTGGATCTTGGAAGGTGAATGGTGGATAGTTTATGGTGGATGGTGGATTTTGGATGTTGGGTGGTGGATAGTGGACATTGGATTGTCTATGGTGGATGATGGATGGTGGATATTGGATGATGGAGAGTGGATGGTGGATATTAGATGGTTTATGGTGGATATTGGATGGTCTATGGTGGATGATGGATGGTGGATATTGGAAGGTTTATGGTGGATGGAGGATAGTGGATGCTGGATGGTTTATGGTGGATGGAGGAATGTGGATGGTGGATCGAGGATATTTAATGGTTTATGGTGGATGGAGGATATTGGATGGTGGATGGTGGATACCTTGTCGGCCAAATTAGCATTTTGGTAGATTTGTTTTTAAGACAGCATGAGTGTGCTAAACTATCATCCCTTAAAATATTAGTCACTTTTTTCTGTACCATTTAAATGTAATTATGAAACAGCAGAATTAAAGTAATCATTAAATTCAATGAATTGCATATAAATTGGACTCACATGCTGTATTGACAGACTGTAGGTTGAACTTTAATTTTTATGTTCTGATGTCAAGAAATGTTTTTTGGTTTCCATTATGAGACTGCACACTCATCTTCAGTTGTATTTTATTCAATTCTATTATTGTTAAATGACAGGAATAATTTAAAATCAGTCCCAGCGGTCATGCACACATCTGCACTATAAATCAGTGCTTTTATCTGGTGCCCCATTTTGGGAAAAGAGGAGGAAACAGAAGTGAGTAAAAACTGGAGAAACGCAGACAGGTTGTGTGAATCTTTTATGATGCCTGGTGGGGAAACAAAAGTTATTCATTTGGTCTTGAGTTTTCCGGGCCACTGCAGGCTCAGGTCATTTGAACTGTGGCTCTGAGGACCCTGCTGTCATTTAAAGTTTGATGTTAACGGCCCACCATTAGGCACTTTTTTTCAGATCTAATCTTCATGATGACAGTAGCAGTGCTTCCTCTGTTGCGTGTGGCCAGGGCGATCACCTAGGTCAATCATTAAATAATTTGGAGCTGCCCAGGAGATGAGCTGAACTTTAATTGCTGATTCAATTCTTCTTGGAGGTCATTAAGTGCAGCACTGGTACAAATGTGTGAAGAATGAGCTGAGTTGTTTTCACAGACTAATTGCGAAGCAGTTTTTACAGAACATTAGAAATGTTAACTAAATTGACCATTCTAAAGCACATGGCCAAAATACACTATATGGACACACGTGGTATTGGGGTACACGTGGTTTTCAGGGTTTGGGCTAGGCCTCCTACTTTCAGCGAAGGGCCATCTTAATGCTTCAGCATACCAGGACATTTTGGACGACACCATGCTTCCAACTTTGTGGACACAGTTTGGGGAAGAACCTTTTCTATTCCAGCATGACTGTACCCCAGTGCACAAAGCAAGGTCAAGTTCAAGTTCAAGTTTATTTATATAGCACATTATCATACACATTGTCATTCAATGTGCTTTACAGAAATGGAGAATAAAATAAAGATAAATAAAAATTAGAATAAAATCAAACAAGATAATGAGAGGGATAAAAGGAGTAAAGGGATACATAAAAGTGCAGTAAAAGTGCAAGTATTTAATGGAAGGCAGAGGAGAATAGTGCTGTTTTTAGCAGCTTTTTGAAGCTGGCTACAGTTGGTGCAGATCTGATAGTAATGGGTCCATAAAGACATGGTTGGATGAGTTCAGTGTGGAAGAACTTGACTGGCCTGCAGAGAGCCCTGACCTCAACTCCATCCAACACCTTTGGGATGAACTGTTGATTGTGAGTCAGGCGTCACAACATCAGTGCCTGACCTCATAAATGCTCTACTGAATGAATGGGCACAAATTCCCACAGAAACTCTCCAAATGTTATAACAGCAAAGTGGGACCAACTCCCTGTTAAAGGGGACATATTATACCACTTTTTAAGCAAGTTATAGGTCTATGGGCTATACAAAACATGTTCATGAAGGTCTTTGCACAAAATCACTTCCACATAAAGAGATCTCACCAGCTTTATTCTTGACATTTTCAGTCCCTTTCAAAATGAGCTGTTCCAGTGCTCTGTCCCTTTTATGCAAATAAGCTGTTGCTGGCCACGCCTCACCCATCCCATGCTTATGCGGCCTGTTTACCACACGTGAAAATGGCCGAAAACAGAGGCGCTATCCAGCCCTATATGTTCGACCCTGAGTCGGACCCAGAGCAAGATAACCACAACACTTCATGTGTGACTTGCCTTTGCCTGTAGCCATAGCGCTCAGCGTCTTATGCACATGCTCGGAAAAGCAGCAGATAAAAATGGCAGATCTTCAACTAATCTAGTGGGTGAGGGCTCGAGAGGTGAGGGGTGGTTCTATGTAAATTTCCTCATCCTGACGTCAGGATAAGGGAGCCGTCCAAACGGCTCATAGAAGCACATGATTCCTGACACCAAAATCTTTCAATTGACTCAGAGAAAACGGATGGATGTTTGTTTTTTCATGCTTGGAGTGTTTATAGGAGCAGTAGAGACCGAAATGGAAATACAAAAGGATGCAAAAAGTGAGTTTTGCATAAAATGTATAAAGTATGTGTATTTGAATGTAATGTTATTAAAGTCCCTGTTGGGTCTGACGTCCCAATACTGTTGTCCATATAGTGTACGTGCATAAATGAGTGAATGATCACAAGAATGCATTTTCACCGCTCCAGATCCAATGGGACTGTGCTTCAACCCTCACTTGGCATTGCATGTGGTGACCTCAGGCTTGTGTATAATTGCCACCATTTTATGAAAGGCTTCCTTGTGCTGATGTTGTTTCCAGTGGTAGTTTAGAAAAGGGTGTTGCAGCTGAGGACATTTTTTTGTGTTACATGCATTCCATTTTTGTGAGATGTGTGGCCTTCCCCTTCACATTTAAGATTTTGTTGCTGCTAAGCATTTACATTCACACAATAATGACGCTTACAGTTGACCAGGGCTGCTCTATCAAGGCAGACATTTGACAAACCAATGTGATTGCACTGTCAGAGAAAGACATCTTTCAATTTTTTGCATCACTGACCTGCTGTATGACCCATGCTAATGTGTTTGTTTGTGGAAATTGTATGATTGATTTTGTGCAATAGGTGTGGTTAATAAGAAGAGATGGCCACATACTTTTGTAGTGACTGCAGAGAGATATGATATAACATGAATTCATTATTATTTGGAGGGTACTTCCAGCACCAAAATGTTTGTTGTAGTTATTAACTTCTGCTAAGGACAGGTTATTCACCTTGTCCCTCCATCACACACGCACACACTTCTCCAACACACTCAGAAGTTGAAACTATTATTGCTATTTCCCAGCAGGACCAACTGACTAGGGCTGGAGCATTCAGTGATTATAGAGGACAAAAGAGGCACAACAACAACAACAGAGTGTCAGAGTGGTAGATTTACAGGTAGAGCTAGACAAGAGGATAATTAGCACATCATTGGGTCAAAACCTTCCAATTCTGTTTCTCTGTTTCCTTTTTTACATTAAATCACCATTAAACCACCAACTTCCAAAATGGCATTGAATTTAATAATAGTTGCACAGAAATTGAACAATGTTACTTTACATTACAGTCATGCTGGAACAGAAAAGGTTCTTCCCCAAACTGTGAAGCAAGGCGCTGTCTAAAATGTCTTGGTCTGCTAGAGCAGAAGTAAGGGGCCCAGCCCAAACCCTGAAAAACATGTGTGTCCCAATACTTTTGTCCATATAGTGTATCAGACTGTGCATTACAGGTTGATTTGTATGAGGCTGCTTAGTGGCAGAATGGACAGAGAGCATATTCTACAATGGGTGTGAGAACATCATAACTGAACCAGAAAGCACTACAGGAAGGAGGCAGCCAGTGGAGTATAATGTTCTAGGCAGTGTCCTGCTGGGAAACCTTGGGTATCGTCATTCAAGTGGAAGTTACTTTGACCCTTCATGGCAACACTATTCCCTAATGGCAGTGGCCTCTTTCAGCAGGAAAATGCACCCTGACACACTGCAAAAACTGTTCAGGCATGGTTTAAGGAACATGACAAAGAGTTCAAGGTGTTGACTCGGCCTCCAAACTCAATTTGATCAAGCATCTGTGGGATATGCTGGACAAACTAGTCCATGGAGGCCCCACCTTGCAAATTACAGGACTTCAAGGATCTGCTTCTAACATCGGAGCTAGATACCACAGCACACCTTCAGAGGCCTTGTGGGGTCCAAGTCTTGACAGGTCAGAGCTGTTTTTGTGGCATGAGAGGGACCTACACTGCATTAGGCAGGAGGCAGTTTGTCTATAAATAATATATACATATATTAATGTTTCCCTCTTAAGAACCTAGCCTTGTTCAAGACTTTAAATAGTGCACACTGGAGAGTTAACCTTCAAAACCCATAATTGAAACACTCCAGTTTCAATGTAAATGCCATGTGGATCACATATGTCCATTAAAAGCATGTAATCCACACACTGTAGAAGGTGCAGCAGTCAAGGCCATTTTTACCATTATTATATTCCTTGAATGCTAAGCTGAAAAAGTTGTGACGAAAGGTGGTGAATCTGAATGGATTGGGATGTGCTTGTGGTTAATTGTGTTTGTGGACTGTATTTCAAAAGGCCCTGAAGTGTCTATGTGAAGCATTTCAGCCTTGTGGCTGCATTTAGAGGGTTTGTAGTCAGTCATGTATGAGTTCTATGACTCTTCTCTGCTTTTGCACACCTTATCCGCCACCAAATGGTCTGGGATTTTCCTCCAAATCCAATTTTCCAAATTCAGTCAGGATGAGTTAGGGACAGGGATAAGGAGCATGGCACTGTATTCTGGCATTGCCGTCTCAGTACAGACTGCCAAAGGCACTGGAGCCAGACGCAGTGGGATTGATAGATAGAGTCTCTTTCTGTGGGCTTTGTCCCAGTTCAGAAAAATAGGAGTCTGTCTCTTCCCTGTTTTTAGCAGATTTTTTAAAATAAATAGTTTAGTGTTTTTCAGCCTAATCTCTGTCTGCTGCGCCTGTAGCATATGGTCAATTACCACAGACAATCATTTTTACACACTTCCCCGTACTCAGACAAGAACAGAAAATCCATTAACTCAAAACAACTTGTAATAGAAGGCATTAGGCAGATGCTAAAGCAGCTGCCTACTGGCTTCTATTTTAAGTGTTTATTTTTGGTATTTTACTGATTTTACTGATTTTTTTTTGGTAGCACAGATGGAGATCAGGTTGGGAGTTCTTTAAAACCATGACAAATGAATGAGACTGCTGTTACATTGCGTTATGCTGTGAAATCAACATTTATGTTGTGGAATGGTCTTTTAGGCGAGTAAAAGCAAAACCTACTGATTGAGGATTCGCAGAATACTAAATGAAATTACGCAAACTTAGGTAGGTAGATATTGTTGCATGTGTGCATTATTTATAATCCTTTTTAGAGGTTTATAGGTAGTCCTGAAAAAGTGCCAGGGAGTAAGTGCTTATTTTGTTTTAGACTGCATTGTTGCATTGATGCCATTGTTTTGGTGACATCTAATGCGACTTCCTTTATACACTATATGGGCAAAAGGATTGGGATACATCTCTTAATTACTGAATTCATGTGGCCTCTTACTTCCAGTGAGGGGCAATCTTAATGCTTTAGCACACTAAGACATTTTGGACAACGCCATGCTTCCAACTTTGTGGACACAGTTTGGGGAAGAACCTTTTCTATTCCAGCGTGACTGTGTCCCAGTGCACAAAGCAAACTCCATAAATACATGGCTGGATGAATGCGGTGTGGAATGGCCTCAACCACATCCAACACCTTTGGGATGTACTGGAACGGAGATTGTGAGCCAGGCCTTCTTGTCCAAAATCTGCCTGAGCTCCTAAATGCTCTACAGAATAAATGGGTACCAATACCCACAGAAACTCCAAAATCTTGTAGATAGCCTTCCAAGAAGAGTGGAAGTTCTTATAGCTGCTATGGGGGACCAACTCCATATTAAAGTCTATGTATTTGAATGCAGTGGCATTAAAGTCCCTGTTGATATGATGGCCAGGCATCCCAGTACTGTTGTCTATATGTAGTGTGTATTCACTGTTTATTATTAATGTTTGTATGTAAGCTGGTAATAGTGGCTTGTGTATGAATTAGAGGTCCATGTGTTTGTGATATATATTTGTGAGGGTCAGCATGTACATGTATAACACTGAGGGTGGTAGGAATGTGACTTGGGGAGTGTGTGTGTGTGTGTGTGTGAGTGAGTGTGAGTGTGACTGAGTGTGAGAGAGTGCGCCTATCCCACTGTGAGGCAGCTGCCCACACCACACACACCCTCACTGATAAATTATAGGAAGTTGATGGAGGAAGCTGTCAGGCTTGTCATTGAGAAGACTGCAACACTAATACACACACACACACACACATACACACACACAAACACAAACACCCACAAACACACATCATCTACCCCTCCAGAACACCGCTGTGTTCCCAGTCTAACCGAGACATGCCATCTGCCTCTGAAACAGCCGACAGCTCACAAACATCCAGCAACACGGACAGCTTCACACGCAAGCTGGAGTCTTTGAAAAGACTCAAAGTGGAGTTTAATAAACAGTAATGATATTCAATGAGGTTTTAAAAACTTGTATCTGAAGTAATTATATATATGTAAAGCACATTTCTTGCTTGATCTTCTTATATTTAAAGTATTTCTGGTCACACTTCTGTTTTCTTTGCTTATGGCAAGGCGGATTTCCTGGAGTGTCCTCTGCCAGGCATGTTTGGGTTTTTTCCCCTACTCTAACATATCCATCTATCAGCGCATTAAACTTAAACTTCCTTAAATACTATGGGCCAGTTTTCTGAAGAGAGATTGAGTGGATTACCCTGTCCAGATGTGATTTTCCATACTTAGAAATCAGCAGAAAACCTATCAAAACAGATTTAATAGAATGTAATAGTTTGTTGCTGAATAAATAATTGTTTGATGAAAACTAGTCCCTGGTACCGAATTATACAGATTTACAGCTTAAGTTACAAATGTGTGATTCACATAAAAGCTTAACCACAGAATCCGTCAAGTGCCTAATGGCTGCTATAAGACTGAATCCGATGAGTCCAGAAATCAGCTTGCTGTGCTGCAGTTGTACCACAGGGGTGCAGTAATGGGCTGTTTGCTGATGTGATTTGGGACTCTCAGTAAATGAACACATCCATATGCGTTTGCCTGCTCTGAGCTCCATAATCTCACATTAGGGAGTTCTAAATGAACTTAATGAGTGATTTCTCCGCTCAGTGCTGGTATTGGTCCCCGTCTCAAGTAGGACAGAGCGGCCATTATCCTCTATGACGCCAGATTCTTTGATTCTTCTGGAGCGAAGGAATGTTGACGCAGATAATTTTTTGCCCAGCATCACTGCCTCAAAAGTGGTTTTTTCCTGTCTGACTTCCTGTCTTTTTCCTGTCTGAAACTGAAAAATGTATAACAATGTGATTAATCGCAGAAAACCATGCAATTTAAAATTTATTCATTGCCCAGCATTAATATATACAGTATATATACATACACACACACACACCCACACACACACACATATATGAAAGGCTGTTTATGAAGAAAGTGGCAAAAAGAGAAGGGAGGTCAGAGAGGTTGAAGATTAAAGGTGGACAGGCAGGCTGTCTAGAACTTCCTGCTTGATTTGTTCTTCGTTGTATCACATTCTCTGGCTGGCTGCACAAAGTGCTCAGAGTTGTCCAGCTAAACTGTCAGAAATCCTCTCGCTCCTTCCAGCTCTGCTCTCAGCTGCCCTTCCTGTCTGAGCTTCAGAAAGAGGAGGCCGAGCAGATGGGCTGAACACACACTCCTATCAGTCTCCCCAAAACACACACTTGAAGTGTGAAGATCTGCAGTGTGGTGGTAATCTTGGCTGTCTTAGCTGCTCTAGGCTATTGAGTCATACACTCCTCGATACACACATCCATGCATATACACCCATTTTCACACATGCACACACATACACACACAGTTGCACTTTGTCATAACAAATCCATGCATCTGTGAAATGCTTAACAGAAGAAGGATTCTTAAAAGTGTGCATTAATGTGTAAGGATTTCGTTCCAAGTCAGTTTGGATGATTTTTATTGGTCAGTTAGTCATGAAATGTAGAGGGCAGCTGGTGTTTTCCAAAGGTGTGAAAAAAAACAAAATTGAAGTTAGAAGGTTTTGATATGACAGCAACGATCTGCACACAACACTGTGGTGGGAGGTGAGAATTTGGTCTGAATTGTACAGGATGAGCTGAAATATTTTCATCAGCTGTGTCAGCTTCTTATTATCTTCTGTTCCCCCCAAAATACTTTTCTTATCTCAGGGTCCTCTTGTCTTTATTTAGTATGCTATTACTTTAAGAACAAATATAATTCAGAGAGAATTTAGTGCAGTCACACACATGATAACAGTCCAAAGTGTGGACACTCACACTTATAGGGTCCGTTATTTTTACTGTTTTCCTGGTTTCAGAGTAACCAAAAAGTGTTCAACAAGTCCTATTCAACTATCATATTCAACTAACTACAGAATTTTTGGCTCAAACCCAGAACAGCATCACATTTTAGTCTAACCCTGAGCCTGACCTGTTCTGACCCTACCCAAACTACATCATTTTGTCCAAAATTAACTAATAACTTACTCATTTGGTATACACATCCACACACGCACACACAGAGCCACACATCTACAGACACACACACACACACACACCAATGTTCTACCATTTTCTTTGCCAGTTAAAATTAATCTACAGGTCTAACATGTCATTACAATTTACAAGCTTTGCCATATTTGGTTTGTATTATCTGACAAATGATTACAAACGGTTCAGTTTGTGACTATATCACTATTTATTCCTCTCTTTCTCTCTCTTTCGCTCTCTCGCTCTTTCTCTCTCTATCATTTCGCTCTCTCTCTCTCGCTCTCTTTCTCTCTTTCTCTCTCACTCTCTTGCTCTTTATATATATATATATATTTATATATATATATATATATATATAGATATAGATAGATATAGATATATGTATAGATATAATGTATATGTATATAGATATATATATCTATCTGTTTATCTGTCTGTCTGTAAATATACAGATAGATATACAGTGTTCCCCCACAAAGTCATGGTTCAGAGTTCATGGTCTTGTGGATTTTTTTAGAACTTAACTAATAATTGTTCACGGAAATCGCAAATATCCTCCGATTTCTTTTACATGGCAATATTTCAATTTTCATTCAAAAGTTTAGTGATAAAGTATTACAAATATATATAATTTACTAATGTTGTAACATTAATATTCATGTAAATACAGCTAAATGTCCATATAAAATATTAATTTATAAATGTTTTAGAACTGTCGAGAGAACACAAAGCATGGTTGCTGCCCTGTGACGCATCTCTGGCAGATGCAGTCCAGCATTCCCACATTATAACAGTTTCCTGCGAGCAAATATCTTGAGTGTTTTGCTGAGTGTTCTTGTGTTTTTCGTTTTGTTCTTCTTGAAGCCCTGTATTTTTATTACTGTAAATTTAATAAAACTATTACTGTATTTACCATGCTTATACCAACGAAAACCACAACGCACACCAAATTACAGCATGAATAACAGTATATTGTCTATATAGGTAACATCTGTATTTTACGTTCTAGTACTGCTGGAGACAGCAGTTCAGTGTACATTGTACAGTGCTTATATGAGTTTAACTTTACATTTTGTAAGGGTAATGTATTAAGCTGAGTTAAACTTTCATATTAATAATGAAATTAAGTGTTTTGGGGGCATATTTAGGGTTTAGACTATAAAAATAGGCATTTTTAGGCATTGTTTTACCACATATAAATATTGTAGCGTGCGGCCAGGGCCGCTACCAACAGGCCAGGAGGCCTAACCACCTCCCTGAACACACGCACAGCGACACCAGTGCACAGTGGAGCTTTTATTTGAACTCTCCCACTATCTTTGCCAACTGTCCAGTCCTTCTCAGTCTGTTTCCTCCTCCGTCCCTAGCCCACTTTGGCCCTCTTCCTCTTACTCTTGGAGTGCCCGTCTTTTTAAAGAGTCCTGGCTCCACCCTCAATACAGTTCACCTGGCTCTCCTCCAGGGAGGAGCCCTGTACTCAGTCCTGGGTCTGTGAGGGTACTCCGCCAGCCCAGCGCCACAATATAGATGGATAGATGGATGGATAGCTCGATAGATAGGTAGATAGATAGGCTGCACTGTGTGGATCATTTAAGTAAAACAAACCACATCTACCTTAAGGCCTGAACCATGAAGTTTGACAGGCATAAAGTAATATTTTTGTACCAACAAGGTAATTCTAAGCAAAGTATAAAGAAATAACACATCTAATCCAGTTACTTGGCTTGTCCATGTGCCCAGCATGGCTGATACTCACATACACACGTGTACCATTGTCTTAGGTGTGCCATTGTCTTGAGTGTTTACGGTGCCTGAGCCGATGTGTTCTTGTGTAATGAGTTTGTGTCATTAAGCCAGCTGCTAAAGTGAATTTGCATGCTGTGTTTACCTATTTAGCCTCTGCTTAGGCTTAACCTGTGGCCTCTCCGCTCGACCTGCTTACCCAGCACGAGATCAGGCTTGTTTAGCTCTCTAGCACCCCTTGCTCTTCACTCATTTATCGGATGTCAGGTTACATGCCATTGCACTACGTGAAGGGTCACTATTACATTTCTAAACAAGTCTAACTATACAGGGTGATGGTGATGGTGGACATTGAGGAGTTCAGTGGAGTGTCTTAGCAGATCCACAGAACAAATTCCTCTTGATTTTTTTTTTAATGCTGGCAGCTGCTGTTTTGCTTTGACTGGAGCTCTCATGAATTAGAATGAATTAGAAGTTTAAACATGATTTTTTTTACTGGGACCTCAGTGCCCACTTTGCACATTTCAGGTTCTCTTGGGATTGTGGGAGTTGTGTTGTATCTGTTTCAGATCTGGGAGGCTTCTGAGCTGATGTGCTAATCAGGTGGTTAGATGGCTCTTGATTAGCCTTACTCACTCAGTGGCCAATTTGTTCCTTACACCGCGCTCAAAGTGAGAAGCAAAAATGATCTTCGAAAGACCATGATAGATTTGGCTAGACAAACAAATTCAGCTAACAGACATGAATACTACTAACAGTTTAGCTATTTGTTCAGAAAAGTAATGTCAAGTAAAGTGGCCCCTTCTCCACCACAGCACACAGTGTGAACAACGTGAAATTCTTTCTCTGCATTGAACCCATTCACCAAGCGAAGCAGTGGGCAGCCAGCGATTCAGCGCCCGGGAGCAGTGTGTGGGGACAGTACCTTGCTTAAGGGTACCTCAGTGGTGCCACTAGCAATCCTGGGATTCAAAACCACAACCTTCTGATTGCCACCAGGCGACCAGCTGCCCTCGAAGAGACCAGATGAGCTGGTATATCAACACTGCAAGCCTGGGCAATGATTTCTGATCTAAACACTTTGTCCTTTTTGGAGCAGCTGGTAGCCTAGTGGTTAGTGCATTCTCCCTGCGATCAGGAGGTCATGGGTTCGATTCTTTAGACTGCTAAGCACCACTGAGGTACTCTGAGCAAGGTACCGTCCCCACACACTGCTCCCCAGGCGCTGTGTTCCAGGCTGACCGCTGCTTCACTTGGTGAATGGGCTAAATGCAGAAGAAGAATTTCGTGCTGTTCACACTGTGTGCTGTGGTGTGTTCACGTATGACAGAATGGTCACTTCACGTTTTACCAGTATTAGCAGTAATTAACCTTGGCACTAGCTAGCGTTAAGGTTATTCACAACTATCGCTGGTAATGGGACTTAAATTGTAATTGTTTTAAGTGCTATGGATCTCACTTTTATCACTGAGGATGTCGTTTTCATTCGCTGTCTCTCTTTCTTTGTGTTCTCTGAGGTATCTTTGCAGAACAATCAGCAGCTTTCAAAAGATTGTATTAGAAACTCCTGGTGAAAAAAAGAATGGATTCAAACAATGGTGCTGTGACACCCTTTGATAATCAAAAATGTTCTAAGCGCAATACATACATTTTTCCTCTGAATATCACTGGGTACTCAGACAAGTAAGTACACAAATGGGCCAATAAAGCTGAGCCCAAAATACCTTCAGTTTAACATTTGATTAACATTTGAAGTTTAACAAAGCATTAAATATAATTTTAACATAAAAATTTTGTAATTGAATGATTAATTAACCAATATGAATCATAATATTAATCGTCAGCTTTTACTGGTTCTCAGCCTTTTTCCTGAAGGCCCATTTTAGTGGTCACACTTTAGTGTGTTCCCTGCTCTCAACACACCAAATCCAGCTAATCAGCCCCTTACTGAGTTGAAGTAGGTCTGTTAAAGCAGGGCAGGCTAAAACGTGAGACTAGTGGACCTCCAGAACAAGAGTTGGGAAAGACCGTCCTATAATACTGCCATTTTTTGATATTTAAAAAATTTGGATATTCTTACAGAATATACGATAGCACTGATTTGACAGTGACTGTTTTTTTTTTTACCTTGTTTCCTTTGTGACAGGCTATATTACATGCCTCAAATGTGTGTCACAAACACTATATGGACAAAAGTATTGGGGCGCCTGACTCTTACACCCGCGGGGACTTTAATGACATTGCATTCAAATATGTAGACTTTAATATGGAGTTGGAGCTTTGCAGCTGTGACAGCTTCCACTCTTCTTGAAAGGCTTTCCACAAGATTTTCTGTGAGAATTTGTGCCCATTCATTCTGTGGAACATTTATGAGGTCAGCCTGGTTCCCAGTCTCCGTTCCAGTTCAAGATGTTGGATGTGGTTGAGGTCAGGGCTCTATGGGGTCTGTATGGAGCTTGCTTTGTGCACTGGGACACAGTCATGCTGGAACAGAAAAGGTTCCTCCCCAAACTTTGTCCACAAATTTGGAAGCCTGGCGTTGTCCAAAATGTCTTGGTCTGCTGAAGCATTAAGATTCCCCTTCACTGGAAGTAAGGGGCCTTCCAGTATTTTTGTCCATAAAGTGTATTTTGTGTCAAGATTGTAATTTGTTACACTTCCTAGCAGCAGGGATAACAGCTAATGACAATATTATGTAGTGCATTCGGGTCACTTACATGCAAATATATGAACCGACAAGCCAGAAAGATCAGATCAGATAAGCTAAATAGATATGATGCGAGTAAAGAGATGGGGAGAGTAAGACGCAAATCAAACAAATTACGGAAATAAAAATGACTAATAATACAGAAAAAAGGAAAATCAAGTAAATCAAAAAGCTAATAAGACAGTTCTTTTGTCATAAATGACGGGTAGAGTTTTTACATAAATGAAGGCTAGAGTTTTGGGGGGGGGTTCAGAGGAATGTTAAGAAAGATGGAGGAACAAAGAAGGCAAGAGAAACAAAAGCATATCAGACAGAACTCTGACCAAGGACCCTGACAGAAGGAAAACCTGAATAGAAAATTGTTATTTAATATAGCAGTGAAGGTATCATCTCCATAACTTTTGGATTCCATTCATTGGTTGGTGAATTTTAACCTTTGTTTATTAGTTCCATGTGAAACTGTATAGAGAAAAGTACATATCAAAGCTAAATGTATGGCATTAGGTTGATTATGTCCAGTCTGAAAATTAAAAAGCTTGAAGATTCTTCATAAAATAGTATTTGTCTGTGGCCTGCTGAACGTTTCACATGTTGAAATAAGTTTTGAACTGTTTTTGTTCTCTCACAAACATGTTACTGTTTGAATATTTTAGTGAGAAACCAAAGTATGACATTGGAGTCAAGCACCTCAAAACTGAGGAAGTGTTTAAAGATTCCAATTCAGTCCATTAGTGTTTTATCAAGAGTGGGCAGAGCACAGTTTAAGAGGTTTGAAGCATCTGTTATTGTACAGTTGAGCCTTTTTTAAAATATGTAATGGCATTGCCCACTGGCCACTCTCCACACACACACACACACACACACACACACACACATTCTTGGATTTTTTTCAAACACATATTCAGAGCTGGTGGCCTGGCGTTTAAGGAGTTGCCCACTGCTTCACTTGGTGAATGGGTCAACTGCAGAGAAAGAATTTCACATTGTTCACATTGTGTGCTGTTGTGTGTTCACGAGTGATTATAAAAGGGCCCTCTACTTTATTTAAGTGATTAATAACTCTACAGTCTTTATTCTTGTTTTGTGAATGAGTAAAAACAACAGTATTAGCTCGAATGCTAGCAGTCTGGCCTGCTTCTGACTCACCTACATCTCAAAGTATTGCATCTTAAGTCCAGAAGTATATATTAAGCTCACTTTTTTGAGGGCTAGAAATTCTTATAACTAAGAATTCCAGTTGATGCTTCACAAAGGTGAAGAGTCACCACTGGAACTGCTTTATGTACATTTATTGAAGAGAGAGTGAGATATTTTTAGAGGTAGAACCTCACTGACAACTGTTAACAAAAAAGACAGAGAGAGTGAGAGAAAGAGAAAAACAGAGAGAGAGAGAGAAAGTGAGAGATGGCGAGAGAGACACAGAGAGAGATGGAGAGAGAAAGAAAGACATAAATAGAAAAAGAGACAGACAGAAAGAGAGAGAAAGAGAAGAGAGACAGAGAGAGAGAGAAACTGGAGAGAGAGACAGACAGACAGACAGAGAGCTGACATGAGGCATGTAAGGTCAGCACCGTCAAAAGAGTTTCTAAAGGAAAAGGTTTTTATTCCTGTGAAGAGATTGATAGAAAACTGACAAAGTGAAAGCACTGATGTGGAGAAATGCCGATGTAAGAGAAGGCCTATGGCCTTGGTGACACCTTTAGTCTATCTTGTTGAATGAAATCACAGAATTCTGAGCCAAGAGAATAAAACTCCAACAGAATGATTCAGGAGTCAGGGATAGAATGGGGATTACTGAATCAGAAAGATAACAGTGTTAATCCAAATAATTACACTTTCAGATCCATCACAGATCAATATTACTTTATGCTTATATAGTCGATTTAAATTGTGGAACCCAAAACGGGGTCTTCAGGTCTCGACATACGACGTTTCGAGTTTACGTCACTCACTCCCACTCCCACTTTCACTTTTCACACCGTTAGCCTCGTACTTACGGGCTATGTGGGTGAACTAGTTCGGTTACATGTGATGGTAGAATATGCAGTAATGTGGCGTATGAGTGAGGGATTTTTCCTTTTCTTTTTTCTGTGGCTAAGTTGTGTTTTTATGATTTTACAATTGTGTTAGGACAGGTAAGTGACGTAGGCGAAGGTGTGTTTCAACTAACACCAAAATTCGGGTTACATCACTGTCGAAGGAACGAATCTGTGTCATAACTCGAGGACCCCCTGTAATTTTAGAAAGCTATGCACTTTTGATACACTATATGGACTAAAGTATTGGGACTCATGACCATTACACCAACAGGGACTTTAATGACATTGCATTTGAATGCATAGACTTTAATATGGAGTTGGTCCCCCTTTGCAGATCCTACAGCTTCCATTCTTCTTTGAAGGCTTTCCACAAGATTTTGGAGCGTTTCTGTGGGAATTTGTGGCCATTTATGCTGTAGAGCATTTATGCGGTCAGGCACTGATGTTGAACGAGAAGGTCTGGGTCACAATCTCCGCTCCAGTTCATCCCAAAGGTGTTGGACGGGGTCCAACCATGTTTTTATGGCCCTTGCTTTGTTTACAGGGAAACTGTCATGCTGGAATCAAGGTTGAGGTCAGAGCTCTGTGTGGCCCAGTAAAGTTCTTCCACACCAGACTCATCCAACCATGCCTTATTGGACCTTGCTTTGTGCACAGGGGCACAGTCATGCTGGAATAGCTGGAGATATGCTGAAGCATTAAGACTGCTCTTCACTGGAAGTAAGGGGCCTAGCCCAAACCCTGAAAAACAGGTGTGTTGTCCTAGTTGCTCTATTTAGAGTGTTTGTAGTCAGTCATGTGTGAGTTCTACGACTCTTTTCTGCTTCGCACACCTTATCCGCCACCAAATGGTCTGGGATTCTTCTCCAAATCCAATTTTCCAAATTCAGTCAGGATGAGTTAGGGACAGGGATAAGGAGCATGGTACTGTATTCTGGCTTTGCCGTCTCAGTATAGACTGTCAAAAGCACTGGAGCCAGATGCAGTGGGATTGATAGATAGAGTCTCTTTCTATGGACTTTGTCCCAATTCAGAAGAAATACGAGTCTGAGGTCAGGGCTCTGTGCAGGGCAGTCAATTTCTTCCACACCAAACTCATCCAACCATGTCTATGGTCTATGGAGCTCGCCTCGTGCACTGGGGCACAGGAATAGAAAAGGTTCTTCCCCAAACGGTGTCCACAAAGTTGGAAGCATGGCATTGTTCATAATGTCTTGGTTGCTGAAGCATTTAGATTGCCCTTCACTGGAAGTAAGAGGCCTAGCCCAAACCCTGAAAAACAGCTACGTCCCAATACTTTTGTCCATACAGTGTATCTGTTTATCATCTCGTTTTGTTCTTGTTTTTTCTTATTTCTTTATTTGTGTAAGATTTTATTTTTATTCTAAGGCTTAGGATTGGGAGAATTTTTTTTTTTTAATACTTTGATAATGGAGGTTTTGTGTTATTCACCAGTTCAGCTGTTTAGCTCAGGTTTTGTTTTATTATCAGGAGTTTGAATCCCAGTGATCCACAACCTGTTAAATACCAGTGTTTCTAAACCATCTAAAATTACATTTTCTTGTCTACAGAAGAGCAGGACCTGACCGAAACATTTGCCCTCCTCTAAACTACACAACACCCACGACCCTAGTAAGGATTAAGCGGTTGCAGAAAAATAATGGATGAATGAATTAACTAGACAACAAAAGGTAGTTTTATATGTTTCAGTCAATAAGAAGTTATTTAAATATTTTTATTTATAAATACATGATCTATTTATAGGGTTTTTATTGTAATCTGCATGTCACTTTCAAATCATTTATTGCTCTGTTCATCATAGAAACAGTCCAGAGTCTCTTCATTTGTTTTCATTTTATTGGTCAGTCATGACTATATTAACTAGCATGTAAGAACAGTATACATTTATTTATTTATACATTTTATTTATACATTTATTTATATTTATCTGCCGCCTTATTTCTACACTTTTGAACGCTACATACTGCTCTTTTAGGTTCCCTTCTTCTCTCTGTCTGTGTAACCGAACAGACTTGTATTTATGTAAGAGTGCACATGATACTCATTCCCAGCCTGCAATAATGTCATCACTCTTTTGCTGTTCTTCCCCTTCCGATCAAATGATGAGTCACATCCAACTGCATTAGACTTGTTTGTGTGTGGGTGTTCCTTAGATGTGCCACGAATAGCCATTCGCTGCAAAGTGGGGCTATTTTTAGTCACTCGGGCTGAGCTGTCACAGATATTCTTTACTTGGTTCTGTTTATTTGCATTTTAACTTCTGTTACTAGTATGGAATGACATACATTTGTTATGTGAAAGTCATAAACTGGCTTTTTCACTGTACTCTGTCTTTTGTTGCTGTTCAGGTGAACAGCCACTAGAGGGACGACAAAAGGGAGGTATTTAAAAGTATTGGACAGAAGTATCAGGACAAGGTTTAATTCAGGGTTTGGGCTAGTGAAGGGCAATCTTAATGCATCAGTACACCAAGAGGGGGGGTGGGTGGGTGGGGGGGCAACTCCATCTTAAAGTTTATGTATTTGAATGCAGTGTCATTAAAGACCCTGTTGGTGTAATGGTCAGGCGTCCCAATACTTTAGTCCATATAGTGTATACAAGAATGGTGTATTGTTATGATAAAATGCAGTAGAATATTAGCAAGACAATGTGCTGTTAATATGGGACAGAACTATCGTGGAATAGAAGGACAGTCAGTTATATAATACAAATACACACAATTTACTAACACCCTCTTTCTCCTTCCTGCATTTTTTCTACATCCATCACTCCAGCACACTTATCTCTGGTACTACTCACTGTATACTAAACCACAGAAGCAAATCTGTTTGAGATTATTTTACATCTCAGAATGGTTTGAGAGATGTATGATGATTTGGGCATACACTTTGCACTATGCTAATAATCCAGTTATTGGAGTAGAAGATTCCAATACTTGTTAGTTACATGACCTTTGTAGCTCAAAATTGGCCAGCATCGACTTGGGAGTGCTGTTATTCAATTGGCCATAATCTTAGTGTTTACATTTTGTGGTTAACAGTAGGTGCGGGACAAAAAATCCCACCACAGATGCGGGAAAATGTTTTGAGTAAATGTATTTTGTAAGTGGAGCGGCCACTAGGGGGCCTGCAGAAAGAGTCTACAGGACTTAATTTAATTATAAGATGCTTCACACTCTTATGAAAATGCACCCCACTCAGAGCTCTGTTGCACCGTTTGGGTCTTATCAGCATGACCTTTCTTACCGAGTCAACGGCGCTTGCCCGAGTGTGTCTTTGCCCTTGTCTCTGTCGGGTCATGTGGGTGTAAGCAGGCAGGAGAGGGCAAATCTGGAGAAACTAGCGTATCTTTCGGTTACTCAGAGGCAGCAGCAAATGGCAAAGATAAAGACACAATCAGCACCAACAAGCCGGCTGGGGACAAATTTAAAGCTGCGTGTGATTATAGTGGCACAGCTGCCGCTGTCAGTGATATCAGCACACTCTCAGGTAGAGCACGAAGAGGGATGATTAAAAAGAGGGGGAGGGAGGAGAGGGAGGGCAGAAAGAGAGGGGAAGAGAGAGGCAGTTAGAGAGAGAGACAGATTAAAAATTGAGAGAAAAAGCAAGGTGCGAATACAGGAAAAAGAGAGAAAGACAGAGGGCAAGGGGGAGAGAGACTGGAAAAGATGCAAAAGAAAGAATGAGACAGATAAAAGAGGTGAGAAAGACTAAAAGAACAAGGGAGCGAGAAGAAGCAAGAGAGAGTGTGTAAAGAGCGATTCAGAGAAAGCCAGAGAAAATTTTAAAGAGCAAGAGAGGAAGAGCGAAAAGAGTATGAGCTGGCAATCTGCGTTCCAGTTCATCATGAAGGTGCTGGATGAGAAAAAGTAAGAGAGGGGAAAGAGTGAGAAATAAAGAGGGCAAACGAGAAAGCTACCGTCAGAGAAGGAACAAAGGTGATAAAAAGAGGGAGAGCAGAGGAGCGACACAAGAGTCAGAGGGTACAAAAAAGAGAAAAAGCAAGACAGGAAGAGACTGAGGGACATTTCTGGAGCTGATGGGGTGTGTTTGCAGAGGCAGAGTGTGTTGGCCTTATCTCTGCAGCACACACTGGAACACGATGAGCTGGAATGTGGACTGAACTGCCTGGCGAGCCACACACTGCTCTCTCTCTCTCTCTCTCTCTCTCGTTCTCTATCTCTCTCTCTCTCTCTCTCTTTCTCTTTCTTCC
>JBBPCX010083272.1:14008-27364 GCA_037974365.1 Hydrocynus forskahlii | reverse complement strand
GCGGGAGCCACAGAGCGGGAGCTTTATGTATCATAAAGGACCTTTGCTAGGCATTCGGCTCTGTGTTTGCTGGCATACGGAAAGCAGATGGATTGCCAGTAAGACATCCAGTCTGTCTCGGCGCTGCTGAATTTACCTGCTATCAGAACATTCAACATATTCACAGTAGTTTATCTTTTTTTATGCTCTTCTACTGCATTAAGGGTGCTCTGCATCGTTATTAGAGTCCTTTAACCTTCTTCATTTTAGATTACTTTTATGCCACAGTTCTTAAATTTAAGGACCATTTCAGTATTGCAGAACTGATAGTACATTTGCATAAGTGTTAACAACAATCAACCAGCAATTACTAATCTTTAAATTACACCCAAAATGATACAACTTCAAGTGTCCACTACATTCAGTTCATAGAAAAATAAAAAGCTTGAAGTCAAGACTGGACATATGGAGTCAAGACAACTTAAAAATGTGCAAAATGGTCCAATTACCTAAAGAAACTGAAGACATACCTATGAGGCTATCACCTATCAATCACTCTTTTGAAGACCCTGATTACATGGATGGGGTTTGTTAGATCATGTGAAGTTCTTTAAGTTGATTCTGGCTCTAGAGATGGACCTAGTGGAGGAAAACCTACAGAACGACATTGCCACAAGCACAGCATCACATTTAAGTCTTAAATTATGTTGAAGAAAAGACAATATACTACAATCAATTTAATGCTATTTTGGACAATTTTATGCTATTTTTTAATGCTTTTTATCTGTTCAAATGGTCACACAGTGTAAAGGGAGTATTCGTATGGTCTAAAAAATCTGATAGATTGTTTCCATCCTCCTCTGCAGCCAGGACTGGGTAAAATGCCCTTTGAGGTGGGTCTAATGACCCTCGCAAACTCCACACCATGCCCCAACATCCTGCAGCTCCTGGAGTGGTTCGATGAACCGTCCCGCTACATCATGATCCTGGAGCGGCCTGACCCATGTCAGGATGTGGACAGTTTCTGCTGGAACAATGGAGGCCGTTTGGATGAGAACATGGCTCGTAGGGTGATGAAGCAGCTGATAAAAGCTCTGCACCACTGCAACAGCTGTGGAGTCCTACACCGTGACGTCAAGCCAGAAAATATTCTTATTCAAACCGACACCCACGAGGTCAAACTGTTTTACTTTGGCTGTGGAGACCTCCTTAAGGACTTTTACAGAGAGTTTGCAGGTAAATGATTTCAGGTTAATCTTTGTAATTCTCTTGATAATGGTGTGTAATTTTATATATGTATACATCATGTACCCAGAAACAGTGGCGGCACCTTAAACGAGCTGAACTAGTCACAAGGGATGTCTGGATAGTTTAGAACAAATAGTGTATAGTGTTATTTAGCCAAATTTAAAAGAGTTTAGCTTATGTGTGAACAAATGATTGCTTGTAATTTGAAGCACAGGGATGTAAATTTCTGCATCTTTCTGTCACCAGGCACAGCTCGGTTTGCCCCTCCTGATGTGGTTTCTGCACCGACGCTACCTCCCAGAAGAGGCCACTGTCTGGTCAAGAGACCATCAAAGATGATCTGCGCTTTCCTGAGGGATTGTATCTAGGTAAGGAACCACACACACACACTGAATAGCTGCAGACAAATGTAGGACAGCAGTTATGCTGGAAGGCACTTTAGGCTGGGGTGCTGAATCTCAATTGGCCATCATAATAAATAGCATAAGCTTTGATGAAAACAAGATTTTTTACTGGTGTTTTTATTGACCTGTGTTCATGTCCTTGAGCTTTGGAGTCATTTTATATTTTCCATAGGATCATATTAGCTATGTTAGATTGTTCTCTACTGATCAGTATCATGCTGTGTAACACGGTGCAGTCACCTGATCTATTGGTGCCTGAGTCCTAACGGAGCAGATCGTCCCACCCTGGAAGAGATGGAGCGCCACCCCTGGTTTCAGTGACCAGGTCAGTGCAGATCTCTCTATAGACTGAAATAAAATTGATCTCGTTTCAGTTTTGCTGTATCATTTCTTTATTCTATTCCTCAACAGGAACATTATTACATTATCAGTGATCTGTTGTTCTTGATTGTTTAGGATCAGCTCAGCAGTCTGATGCACGGGAGAACAGAACATGTGCTGGAGCATTTTCTGCCTTATCTTCAGTTTGATAATATTTTTTTTGTTTTCATTTATTGTAAATAAAAATCAAAAGCATGAATAAATAATACTTAAAAAATCATTCACAGCTTTCATAATATTTTATTCTAATATTTTTGTAGAGGACGCACTGGGGCAGCTGGTGGAAGTTGCCTCTGTTGGTGGCAGCCCACTGCTTCACTTGGTGAATGGGTTAAATACAGAGAAAGAGTTTCACATTGTTCAGACTGTGTGTTGTGCTGTGGTGTGTTCACACGAGACTATAAGGCACTTTACTTTTTTTATATGCCATATTGTGCAGAATTCTTGGAATTCTTGCTAAATACGTTTAATGAAATGAAAGCTGGGTGATCCGCTTAAAGTCACATATTTTCAATCCAAGTGCAGTTTTGGTCATACAGTGTAAAATAATGGCACTCATAACTGACTTATTGAATAGCAGTAAACAGCACAAACACAGTAACATTATCAAATCATGTCTTATTTAGCTTCATGAACTGGCATGACACTACTTAGATCATTAAAATCATTAATAGAGTAATTTTATTTTCATACCGACTTTTTTTCCTCTACAGATATTTTGATTTTGATTTTATTTAGACTTTTTATTTTATTTTGTTCTTGTCTCTGTGTCTGCAGTCATTACATAATCCTCAGAAAATTCAATTTCCTCCGGGATCAATAAAGTTTCCTGATTCTGTTCCAACAAATCAGTGCAAGCAATCACACTACACTGAGAGGAAATGCAAAAAATAGCTCCTATAAACACCCCTTCATGACCCCTAGGAGGCTTCCACTATCCTGCTCAGTAATAAACCTGCATGAGGGCATAAACTACTGGCTGCATTACAACCTAAGATTTTAAAAATCACAGCTTAATCTTTTTATACGACTAAATGTGCTGAATCTCCTCTTATCAATCTAATCAATAAAGTATTCATATATACGAATACAAATACTCAGCCTTCAGCATACATGGTTTTAATATTTTTCAATTAAACAACCTGGTAAACCTGAATTCCTGAGTTCCTAAGATGGTGCCACTTATAAAAGCTAATATTAAATAGACAAAATATTCACTAAACCATCACAGCCACACAAGATACCCTGAAAATGAAATAAAAATTTCTGTACTGAAAACCTTTATGATCATGACCAAAAGTTTTGAGAATCACACAAATACTGTTTTACAAAGTTTGCCGCTTCAGTGTTTTTAGATCAGTCTTTTTATCAGATGTTTCTATGGTGTACTCGAGTGTAATTACAAACATTTCATAAGTTTAATTGACATTTACATCAAGTTTATGCAAAAATCAATATTTGTTTTGGCCCTTCTTTGCAAGACCTCTGCATTTCACCCTGGCATGCTGTCAAACATCTTCTGG
The DNA here is from genome assembly GCA_037974365.1 of Hydrocynus forskahlii. Taxonomy (NCBI): domain Eukaryota; kingdom Metazoa; phylum Chordata; class Actinopteri; order Characiformes; family Alestidae; genus Hydrocynus; species Hydrocynus forskahlii. The sequence continues at coordinate 23,829 of JBBPCX010083272.1, read as the reverse complement.
GCCAAATCCTGACTGCTGGCAACCCATTCTTGCATAATCAGTGCTTGGAGTTTGTCTGAATTTGTGGGTTTTTGTTTCTCCAACCTCCTCTTGAGGATGGACCACAAGTTCTCAATATGATTAAGGTCTGGGGAGTTTCCTGGCCATGGACCCAAAATTTCGATGTTTTGTTCCCTGTGCCACTTAGTTATCACTTTTGCCTCATGGCACGGTGCTGGGGGGGGAAGTTGCACTTGAGGAATGTGTTAGTACCATTCTTTATTCATAGTTGTGTTCTTAGGCAAAATTGTGAGGGAGTCCACTCCCTTGGAAGAGAAGCAACCCCGCATGTGAATGATCTGGATGTTTTCTGTTGGCATGACACAGGACATGACACAGGTCGTGCTCACCTTTTCTTTTTCAGACAATCATTTTTCTGGATGCTCCAAACTATCAGAAAGGGGCTTCATCAAAGAAAATGACTTTACACATGTCCTCAGCAGTCCAGTCCCTGTACTTTTTGCAGAATATCAGTACATTCCTTAATGTTTTTCTTGGAGAGATGTGGCTTCTTTGCTTCCCTTCTTCACACTCAGCTAGCTACCAGAAGTCTCTGCCTCACTGTGCATGCAGATGGACTCACAACTGCCTGCAACCATTCCTGATCAAGCTCTGCAGTGATGGTGTCCTGATCCCACAGCCGAATCACCTTTAGGAGACAATCCTGGTGCTTGCTGGACTTTCTTGGGTGCCTTGAAGCCTTCTTCACAACAACTGAACCTCTCTCCTTAAAGTTCCTGATGATCTGATAAATGGTTGATTTAGGTGCAATCTTACTAGCGGCAATATCCTTGCCTGTGAGGCACATCTCAAGCAAAGCAATGATGACTGCACATGTTTCCTTGCAGGTAGCCATGGTTAACAGAGGAAGAACAATGATTTCAAGCACCATCCTCCTTTTAAAGCATCGAGTCCAATATTCTAACTCGGTCAACATGACAGAGGGATCTCTATAATTGTCCTCGTCAACACTCTCACCTGTGTTAATGAGAGGATCACTGAAATGATGTCAGCAGGTCCTTTTGTGGCAGGGCTGAAATGCATATCACTCTTCATAACATTCTAGAGAATATGCAAATTGCCATTATAAAAACTGAAGCAGCAAACTTTGTGAAAATGAATTTTTGTCATTCTCGAAATTATAGCCACGAATGTACAGCTCTGAAAAAAATGAGACCACTGCAATGTATTTTTAAATCAGCTTCTTTATGTGTATGACAGTCATTCCATGCCGGTGTCTGTTAAATTCCTATACGAACAAACGTCATTCTGCTTTATGAGGTACTGATTAGGTGATCACCTGAATCAAATCTTATTTAATGAAGAGATGTATTAAACACTGCTGTAATCAACACTCTCCTCTTGCAATGTTAACAATTGGATGCCAAAACACTACTGGAATTACGTGAAAGGTAGTTATTGCTATTTTGTTTAAAAGTGAAGAAGAGATTTGGTTTCTCTGAATTATTCAAGTTCTGTAAACACTGCATCATTTCTCTTATTCTCGTGTAATGTTATATCCTTCAAAATGATGCTTTAAAGAACAATACATTTATTTGGAAATTAGGAGAAATATTGTCAGGAGTTCTTAAAAACTAAGGCAAGGCTGTTCAGCTCAATACTTGCACCTATAAAAGATAAAACTGAACATTTTTGCAGTGGTCTCATATTTTTCTGGAGCTGTATACTGATGCTGAACCTCTTTAAGTCTCTTATACAAATAATCCTCCACTGTCTCACTGTTCCAGTTTTAGCTAGCATTAGATATCACATGATGTTTTGTATAGGTAATAAAATACTAATCCAACACTGAAGATGAAGGATGCTCCAGCAGCTAGCTAACATCACTTAGTTAAAGTTAGATAGAGCAAACATTACTTTTACCTGGCTAACATAAAGTGCTCCTTACAGTCACATGTGAACACACAACAGCACAAGACTCAGTGTGAACCACTTTCTCGGCATTCAACTCATTCACCAAGTGAAACACCTCAGTTGTGCCACTAGCATTTCTGAGATTCAAACCCACACCTTTCTGACCGCAAGGGCAACTCCCTAACCACTAGACCACCAGCTGGCCTTAAGTATTAGAAATTTGCTAAAATAAGACAAATGTTTGAAACTAGCTACTGTTAGCATTCAACCACAGACACTTGACACAATATAATTCAGAAACTGTGAAGGTAAGAAAGTAACACCAGTATTTAGAAATGTTAAGGTCCACTTTAGGGGTGTCCGATGTGATATTTCAAGATTCTTCCAAGAATTAATATGGAAAGTACATAGTGATGTTAACAATTGCAGGTGAGAAGATTATATCATGTTTCAATCCCCGAGCTGTTGTTTTCGCCCCTTTTGGAGGGCTCAAAGTCCTAATTATTTGGGTCAGAATCCCCACTCTCCCTGTAATTCAAAGTCTGCACCCTGTCCAGTTAACACTCATCACACCATCCACACGTTCTCTTTCTGATAAAGGGTTGCCTTTATCTCATATTGTTGTAATGTTCAGATATATTCCAAAGATAAATGAGGTATGGAGTAACCATAATAAATACTGAGCAAAGACACACCATGAAAATAGCAGCAACAGGATAGAAACGTGGCAGTATATAAATAAAATTAAAGATGTCTATCCAGAGAATAATGTGTTAAAAATATGTTTTGAATGTACACATTTAGAATCCAGTCACTGACTCAGAATTACAGATGGGAGTTTTCTGAAATTCTGTGCTTATGGTGTTACTCAGAGTTCTACAGTCGGCAAGATCATGAACGCATATCTACAGCAATTAAAAAAAAAAATGATCAGCTTTGATTGATAGACTGACAGAATAGAGAATATACACTGGATACAAGCGCACTCACAGTTACACACTGTCATGAATATTTACTAGTATGTTTTTTTGCATGGGTCTACCACTGACGCAGCCCATGGACCATGTTTAGAAACTCTGTGCTTCCCTCAAATTTAGATTGTCAATGTTATTTCATCAGGAATTTCTCACTACTGATGGATTTTCCATTTGGAAAATACCAGTTTCCCAAGTCAGTGAAGAGGTGGGTGAAGTTATACTTTGCAATGTTTTATTGAGACAGAGAAAATAAGAGATGTTAAAGGGAGATGTTACAGTGTCCCTGTCTTGGTACCAATTAGCCTCTGTCTGCTCAGTTGTTGAGGCTGGGCCTTCTTATCTGGGTTCTGGGCAGACTATCAGATCCGCTCAAGATGACGAGTTCCCCAATCAGTTGTTCCTAGGTGAGGTCTATTGCAAATAGCAGCTCTCTCTGCCGTGGTAGATGCTCGGCAAAGAGGGAAGCGGAGTCCTGATGATCTTCTCTGCAGTTGTTACCACTCTCTGCAGGCATTCGTAGTCCATAGCAGTAGTGCTGCTGTACCATGCGGTGATGTGCTCTCCACAATGCCGCTGTAGAAGCTACTGAGGATCTTGACTGACATACCGAACTTCCTCAGCCTCCTCAGGAGGTACAGCCGCTGTTGAACCTTCTTGACCAGCTATGTGGTGTTCAGTGTCCAGATGAGGTCCTCACTGAAGTGGATGCCCAGGTACTTAAAGCTGCTCACCCTCTCCACTTCAAGCTCCCGGATGAACAGTGGCTGTTGAGGCCTCCTCTTCTTCCTCAAGTCAACCATCATCTCCTTTGTCTTATCCATGTTGAGAGTGAGGTTGTTGTCCTTACACCATGACACCAGGCCAGCCACCTCTTTCCTGTAGAACACTTCGCCCACTGCAATGATACAAACAATGACCGTGGAAGACACCGCAGTCGTGGGTGAAAAGGGTGTAGAGGACGGGGCTGAGGACACAACCCTGTGGGACGCCAGCGTTAGTGGTGATGCTGGCTAAAGTCCTATTACCAATCCTGACACACTGAGGTCTGCCAGTCAAAAAGTCCAGGAGCCAGTCACTGAGGGTGGGGTGCAGGCCAAGTGTGGTCAGTTTTTGGGGGAAGAGCGTGCTGAAGGCAAACCATGACCATGTTGAAAGCAGAGCTGTAATCAGCAAAGAGCATCCTGATGTATGAGTCTTTGTTTTCCTGGAGGGAGAGGGGATAATGAAGGGCAGCAGCGGAAGCAATGGCGTCTGATGTGGACTTGTTGGGCCGGTAGGCATACTGCAGGGGGTCCAGAGTGTCTGGGATGTTGCTCTGGCTGTAGGCCAGCACCAGTCTCTCAAAAGTCGTTCATGCTTTAAGGGCCCGCCCAGGGATGTTGTCTGGTCCTGCTGCCTTGCTGGGGCTGATCTAGCTTTTTGTACCTGATCTATTGAAACCACTGGTGGAGGGGGAGAGGGTGGTCTGGGGGGTCTGGAAGGTCTGGGGTGTCAGGATGGTCTCAAAGCGGGTGTAGAATGTGTTGAGATCAGCCAGCAGGCTGCCTGCTGAGCTGATGGTGCTGGTGGTGGCCCTATACTTTGTGATGTGAGCAGAGAAAGCAAACATGTCTGCCACCGGGGGCGCCATGATGCATAATGATGAAAATCACAGCAGTAATGAACCATTTATCAAAATGAATCCAACCCAGAAACTCACACTAAGTATGCTGGATCAGTGTTGTTCTGGGTAACAATTGAAATATGAACAGACTTGCACATTTTTTAAACCAAGCACATAATCAGAATGAGGTACAGTATTGGGACAGTTAGTGCACATCACTCCAGGCATCAGTATGGTCATTAGGGTTGCAGGGATTAACCGGTTTGACTATTAACCACGTTATGAAACATTGCAGTTAATCCACCGTAACGACTTCCCCAACACCGCCAAAAAAAAAATCCTCTAGAACCAAAGACATATAATAGCGTGACCCGCACAGACGAAAACAATACACATGCGGATCATGGCAGAAGCAAGCAACTTGTCCTCCACCTCCACCAAAGCAAAAAAAATGGCCTCTGGAGTGCACATGCAGAGGAGCTCCCAATGCTGTCAGCAGTAGCAAAAAAGTACTTGTGCATTCCAGCTACTGGCGTCCCTTCTGAGAGAGTGTTCAGCGGTAGTGGCAATATTCTCTTCGTTCTCTTCCTCAGCGTTCAAGGCTGAGCTCAGAAAACGTGAACATGCTCACCTTTTTGCAACTTGGACTGATGTTGTGAACTGTTAAAGCTCTTATGTAGACAGGTTTTACATTCTTTTCTTGTTTTTCTTTTATCGTCACTGCATTTAAGTATTTTAGCAGCAACAAATGACCTCTGTGCTGCCAATAGATGTGTACAGAGATTACTTTTATTTTATATACAAATTTTATTTTTCTAAATATACAGCGTCTTTAAAAAGCAGCAATTTTAACTGCATTTTTAAGTTAATCAGTGTAATTTATGTTCAAGTCATCAGGTGAGTCCGCGTTCACTTCTCTTGCTAAAAAGTCATACAAACTGAATATATAAAAATGTGTAGTTCATCAAAGGAGCTGGATGTGTTTACAGCAGTTTACTTGAATTTAATTACAAATTCTCTGCGCCATGAGTGTGTTAAAATACGGCTTTAAATATCATCTGTTTGCCCAGAGATTACTTGAATTTGTTTTACTTTAACTTTTCTGACTATGGTATATTCAAAAGGCAGCACTAACCTCTGTCTGTACAGCTTACAGATTTTTACAGCCTTACAGATGGTTTTACATACTATTTTTACAGCCTAACAGATGGTTTTACATACTATGCATACTATAAACTGTTTTTATAAATGTTTTTTTCCTTAAAAATAAAATATTGCCACGAAAAAGCAAAAAAAGGCAGAGAAGACTTGCAGTTTCTGACAATTATCAGTCAGGTTCTCAGAAAAAATCTGCATAAGATTACTGTATATGTATCAATTGTGACTACTGTACTTAACCCTGTAAGACCCAAATCCAGAAAGACTTTTTTCACCTGTCAGATATTGACGTAGGAGACCTCTGATGCAACTAATGAATATTTTTTCTTTTATATGTTTTAGTAAGTTTGAAACAATCATTTGTGACCAACTTTGAAATAAATGACTGTTTAGTAAAATATTCTCAAAATTGACTGTATATAACATTAATTCTAATAAATGTCATTTAAAATATGTATCATTTACAAAATAATACTGTCTTAATACTGTCTAAACTTAATAGTTTATTATAAAAATCTATATTATTATAGCTTATACATTTAAATAATTTGATTTTATTGTTTAATTTATTATTTTATTGCTTAAGTGTCTGTTTATTAAGATTTATTTGAATCAATTTGTTCAACTCTAGTGCTTGAACAATTTAAAGTGTGTAAATCTTAATATTTAAGTCACTTATTTGTATTTATTCTATTTAGTTTGACCAAAATTTGTCATACAATTGAATTGTATAAAGTTTAAATTACTCCCCAAAATTTCAGTGTAGCTGTGAGCAGAACTTGCATATATATATATATATATGTGTGTGTGTGTGTGTGTGTCTGTGTGTGTGTGTGTGTGTATTTTTGCCTTTATATCATTTTATTGAAATATGTGTTGAGGGCGGAATGTGCGGCAAATTCACGTGCAAACAATCCCAGGTAGGGTGCAATTTATAAAGTGTATTTTACTTGCAAGTGTGCGTGCGCACGTTTTCATAAATCTGACTTTTTCTTTGCCTACGCCATTTTCGTCTTTTGGTCACACAGACACTTTTAGTATGAGTTCTACACAAAGGTTTATAAATGAGACCCCAGACCCTGTTTTTGATAGATCTCATTTTGATAGATCCTGAACTCCAGGAACAGAATGGCCAGGGGAAAAAAGAGGCTATTATGGCAGAATATTGCAGCTAAACTGACGACTCAGTTCCACCAAAATTTCGAAATTGGTAAAGTGTCCAGAAAGTGGACAACACTGAAAGATGCCTATAAGAAGACGAAAGATAACAATGCCTCAATAGGGAGAGCACCCACAAAGTTTCAGTTTTTTAAAGAAATAGGTGAACTAATTGGGAGACATCATGATGTGGATTTTCCTGTAATCGGGACCTCACAGAGAGTGATTGTCAGGCAGCCAGAGATCATCAAGCAACCTAATAAAACAACACAGTTCGCCTACCCTTCCACCGAAAGTTCGTCTTCTCCTCCCTCCATTTTTGATGCAGCACAGTCTTCTGATTCTGATGGCAAAGGTTGCCACTGTCAGCACTGTCAGATTTTTATTTGTGTACTTGCCGATACCGAGTACCGATACCGATACTTCTTAGAATGGTGTCCGTGCAAGTGCAAGTAATTTGGAGACCGGTTTTATTTTCTCTTCTACAGTTTATGACAAGGCTACCCTTAGCAAAAGTAGTATACCTCATTTTATTAAGTACGCTTGAGTATAAGTATAGCAAGTATACGGATCATGTACTTGTAGTGTACTTGAAAGTATACTAATTTGATACTTCTTCTGACTAAATTGGAACAAGTTTACAAAACTTTACTTTATTTACTTTAAACTTATCAGTATAAGTCAAATATATTTCACTATACTATTCTAAAGTATATAAAATATAGTGCATAAAAGTAAACTTCAAGTATACTGCCTCAGTTTTAGTCTAAAATAAGTGTTCTCGTAGTACACTTGAATAAACTACTTTTTGCTAAGGGTATGATAAGGTTAAATACAAAAAGTATTAACAGAAGGCTATTCCAAGGCAAAAATAAACCGTTCATTCTTTGAACAAAGCTTTAAGTCCGCAGCACGGTTCAGTTAAACTCACGCATTATGAACACAAAGCGCTCCGACTGATTTTGCCCTCTCGGCTTTTTTTGATTATTTCTGATAGAGGCTTTGTTTTTTATCTCACTCTTCTTATTTTACATCTTAGAGCTGTAAATAAATTGGTCAATGAGAAGCACAAACATCTGCGGTTCCAGTTGACATGCCGATAAGCTCTAGAGTCATTTGACATGAATTGAATTAGTCATTGCAATGAAAACAAATCCTTTCCGTGCTTTATTCTAAACAGCGTTCTGTTATTTCTTTGGATACAAATGTCAGTAATTCATGGTTTTACTCGTATTGTTGTTTTTTGTTTCAACTTTCCACCATAATTTTGCATGAGGAAAGACTGTCAATGAAGACAGTGAAAAAAGCAGCGGAAAGAACATCTCCAAATCCCAGGACACGCATTCATAAGCAAACTGTGAACAAAGGAAGTACCAAAATACAGTTTATCATGTTGGAGATTTGGTGGTTCTGTACAACATGAGAAAACAAGAAAGAAAGGGAGGAAGATTGGAGACTGATTTCTCTGGACCGTATGTGATTCATTCAATAAAGGGAACATCAGTCACATTGTCTAATTCGGAAGGGGCCATCTAAAAAACAAATTCAATGTGAATCATATCAAGCCATTTAGGACGCAACCCCCTGAGATTCCACTACCCTGTCACACAACATCCCAAAGGAGAACAAGATATCTTCCTGTTGCCCACATTCCAATGAAGAGGATGCTGAAAGAACAATCAAAGATGTGTCCAAGCCAAAGAGGCCTTCAGTCATTCATTTTCCCCACAAAGAAGAGCGTCCAATACAACAGGTCACCACAGAGCTAAAAGCAAAATCAATACCTGGCTTGACAGTGAGGCCACTTTTTAATGTTTGTGTATTCCTGCATTATTTTGTTTGTTCATTTAGGCTTTTTCTGCAACATTCTAATTACACTGCCAATGGAGAGTAGTGTGGGGTTGTCATCTGTAAAAGTTCTGTTAAAGCCCATTGAAACATACAATGTTTATGATTTTGGGCTATACAAAAATGAATGTTGTCAAGGTGTGCATTTTCAGTGCATTTTGTATAAATGTGTATGACTAATAACTGAATCTTTCAATTCAAAGAGAGATTTTGCACAGCTGTGATCCTGCAGCGAAAGTGATGCCTTAGCAGGAGCAGAGTGGCAACCTGAGCATATGTCAAAAGTAATTTAAGGTATGGAACAGTCAATGTATAGAGGTCTGTGTGTTATGGCATGACATACTGTGTTTGTGTGTGTGGCTGACCAGATATTAGCCGAGCCAAATGCATGAGACAGGAAAATGTGTGTAATAATCAGTTTTTGATACAAGGATTAATCTCAAGATAGCCTAATTACTAAAGATCCTGCCAGTGTGTAAAGAGTCATGAAGTCAAAGTGTCAAAAGTCACAGGAAACATACCTAAGCTTGTTTTTTTTTTCATAAACAGGTTATTGGTGCATACTTGCAGTGCCTAATCAAGAAAACAGCAGGCAAGTGTCTGTTATGTTTATCCATAATTGCTAGTTGTTGCACTGTAGTTTATCCTGACACACTGTTTTTGACAGACACTTGTTCACCAGCTCTGCGCTGTTGTTGCAACCTCATTGTTTTCTGGGCAATTCCAAAGACTCAGGAATGTACTTCGTCAAAGTAATCATCTGACAGTATTTTTAATCGATGAAAATAATTATCAATATCTTATTATTAACCCTGTTCCTAATGTGAAGTGTTTGATGGAAGGTTTGTGGATGTGTCCAGTAAACATTGCTGATCACTGGATTTTAGTGGCTTGTTACCCTTTGTTTATTTTATTTTATATTACTTACATCAACAACATATGTACCGTTCACCTCAACCCGATCTCACGAGTTTTCGTGCAGCCATCACAAAATACGTGCTCCGATCATGATTAAGGGCTTTTTTTTATGCTAGGACTGCCCTCAGTATTTTCTTCATGCTTCACTACTCTCAGTATTTTCATGCACACTGCGTTAAATCACCAGTATCTGCGCTAACTGGTGACTCTTACGGTTAGGTTAAGGTTAAGGTCAGGGTTAGGGT
>JBBPCX010083235.1:0-27390 GCA_037974365.1 Hydrocynus forskahlii | reverse complement strand
CATTCGCACATGCATGTACATACACAAACACCCACACTCAGCTGGGGAACATGTTGCTTTGCAAGGGAAACCCGTAAAGGAGAATCAGACGCGATGATTTGATCAAACCCGTAGCTTCCCACCGCTAAATGAGGAGATATCTCGTGATTAATGATTAAAGCGAAGTGTGCTGTCTTATCTGACAGCAGAAGCCGTTTTCCATCTCTCTTTCACACATACACTCGCGCGCGCGCACACACACACACACACACACACTGCTGGACTGGCCATCGGGCAGACCGGGCATTTGAATTTGGGCCGGTCAGGTAAATTTGGGCCGGCGCGGAATCCTGACACTGGCGCGTATTCCCGGTAAGATTTTTTGTCCCAGTCCAGCCCTACACACACGCGCGCACACACACACACACACACACACACACACACACACTCACACTCACACTCTCTCTCCCAGTGAGTGATGGACGGTGGTGTTGGGAACACACCGCCCTCTGGCGGTGAAAGTCTGAACTAGCGCTCCGAGGAGCACTAACACAGGAGACTCTCCCAGCAGGATCTGCAGGGTCAGGCACTGCTGCTGGGAGAAACAAAGCTGAAATGTGTTCGTTAAACTGAAATGCCATGTTCCTTAGACTTTCAGCAAGCTATTTACCATTATTAACGTCAATTACAAACATAGAGAATTATTAAGTTAAAGAAAATTGACTTTTTGGACAATAAAGTCATTTTGGACAATAAATGAGATCATGTAGACTTCACAAACCCAGGTTCCTACTCACCCTCACTGCGATAAAAATCTGAGGATTTAAATTTGCCTATAACACACCGTTTTGCATCAAAACAATCACTAATGACTTTGTTTCCATCTCAGTCACTTAATTACATAGTTATAAACAATTGTAGAATTCTTTTGAACACAATAGGGAGTTACCCCATGCATAATAATGAGCTTTTTAATATTTAGCCATGTATGGCCATACGCTGATCTATCCGAGTAGACATGGACTATTTGAGCACTGAGGTACGTCACTCTGGATAAGAGCATTAGCTAAATGCCGTAAATGTAATGTACATGTACACAAAGGTCACGTTTCAGCTTCAAATTGCAGTGTTTTATAGGTATTCTGGACCTGCTAAGGAATAAGGTTCTAAATGTCTGTACATTGGTGACATTAATGTGTGGATGCAGAAGGCAAGGTGCTGCTTTGAAAGTGTGCATATGGGACTCTCACACCAGCTAGAAATGTAGTGTTTGATGTATTATGATCATTTTAATTAAGAATTAGGAGAAAATAAATGATGAGCTAATTTGATCCTTTTCCTCAGTCTTAATATACATGGTAAGGGTAATGCAGTTCAACAGTGAGGTGCGTACACATGCATTTTAATTTATTTCAGTATCTTCATCATTTTGGTCATTTTGCTAATAAGGGGGCCTGCATCCCGCTCAAATCCCCTTCTGGTTGTAATGTTTTGGTACATTCTCTTTGATCAGCATGTCTGCTGGTATTTAACTTTGAAATGACTGACATGTCTATATACCCAACTGGGCACATCAGGCTTCAAAGGCAGCTCTGATACCATAATATCAGTATGACAATCTCTGTCCCCTTAAAAACTCCCTGACATATCTGGGCACTAAATGTCATAAATCTGTAAACAACAAGCAGAGACAAGGTCTGAACAAGACAAAGAATGGATCCAGACATTTTATAGTAACTGTATAAAGTTACACAACAAAACAAGGCCATTCTTAAAGATCTGTTCTGTAAAATCCACTCTCTGAAATCTGCTTTTATAATGAACCGCTTTATTCCAATTATCCAAAGGCAGATGCCTGTACTGGCTAGAATCACGCTGAGTGATGGTGGAGAGGAGGGGCCATCTCCCCCACCCAGAGAGAGAGTGATGCCAATTATGCCCTCTTGGACTCCTGGCCACTGATGGCATCAGAACCAGCAGGAATGGAACTTGCAATCTTCTGATGAGGCCAGCCCTTAGACAGTCGTGCCACTCAGGAGCCCATAATGTTTGCATATTTAAAGAGAAGTAATAACAGTACAGCATTATTGAGAGAGCATGTAGTACGTTCAGCATAGCGGCATGTTGTTCTGGAGGCTCTGCAGGAAAAGTGGCTCGGGAAATAGGGTTGGTGACCATTTATTTTTAGTTCGATGTTTATGGATTTTGAAGAAAACCAAGCCTGCAACGTGCTTTAACTGAATACGGCCGGATTTCTGGCAAGGTTAAGCAAAACAGATCTACTCTTGTGACACTGCTCTATTCTGAGCCGAGAGGTGAAGTCAACAAGACCCCTGCAACACTTTGCTTGTCGGGGCTTCAATTCATCTAAAAAACTGATTGCATCTCGTGACACGGTGTTTTATTACACTGCCAGTTTTCGCACCCCGGAGACTCTCATTTTCCTTCTGACAGAGCAGATGGATCTTCTCCTAACTCTCAATTTAGCGTGATGGACGGCTTAACTAAGGCACTTGTTCTTAATGGCCATGTCTGCAGGATGAAAGAATTGTTGAATTAAGAAAAAAAGCTATTTTTTTGTTGGAAAGTCTGTAATTCCAATGACTAAAAAAGTAAAAAAACAAAACAAAAACAAAAACAAAAAACCACACACACATTGACAATAAACACAGTTAAAGTTTATAAAATGTTTGGTTAAAACTGGACCCAGGTCCCAAAATATGACCAGAGGAAATCCTTAAAAAGATAAAAGAGGTCAGAAAGAAGAAAAATCAGACTTCAGTCCATTATCGAAGCTCCAAATTCCATAAACAAAAACAATGTGTATGGACATGTTCGTCCTTCACGCCGTAGTCCAGAATGGAGTGGACAGTTGCTTAGAGTGTATCCATTAGAAGGCCTTCCCTCACTGAAGGCACACACCCACTTAGTCCAGTGCTTTGGTAATAAGTAGGCAGACTCTTGCAGAGGCCATTAGTCCAGACTGATGTTCACTGATGCAAGCGCGTCCACCGCCCAGCTGGGGTACTGCTCACTGGAGGGGAACATCCTCCTCATGAAGCTCCGCACAAACTCAGGGAAACGCTGCTCTATGATGCTCTGCCGCACCGATCGCATGAGGGTCAGCTGCGGAAAAGACATTTATTTACTGTAAATAGTCAGATGCAACCAAATCATGGTGCGAAATGGAATTATAGATTCGTGTCCCTATATGGGCCTGTGGGTTCACACTAGCACCCCCTGATGTGGGTTAGGCACAAAGGACAACAGCTCAAAAACTATTTAGTCAAAACCTGTGCGCCAAGCTGGCCTCAAGGAGGCGCTCTAGGAGGGTGGGGGGTGGGTGAGCAACTGTAGAGGAGCAAGAAGAGCTCAAAAACCAGTATGACTTATTCCTTGTGTTTGTCCATACCTGGTAGGAGATGTTGTGGATGGTGATGTGATGCATGGCAGCTGTGTCGCTCTTGAAAAGGGCGTGTAGATAAGCCCGACTGTGTCTGGTTTTAAGAGGGAGAAATACAAAAGTTTGTTTATACCAAAAAAACATACAAAAGTTTAAGGGTTTTTTTTTTTTTTACACTTAGTCCATTTCATCCTTTAAAGCGAACTCAGATAGATTAGTAAGTATTTTTTGCGTGTATGTGAACATGCCCCTTTGAAATGAACCGAACAGAGACCACATCAGGAGGTGGTCTTGGTCCACTAGCCCTGCCGTAGGTAGATCATGTGGTACAAACTATACATTTTTTTTATTGAACTGTAACAAACAAACATGCCATGGTACAACACCTTTACAATTTACTATATAATTATACTTCGGACAAGCAAAAATGAGATGACAGACAACAGGCAATAAAGAAATAAACTAGTAAATGCAAACGAATAAATGATTATAATAAATAAACAAATAAATAAATAAATACATAAATAACATCAATAAATAAAGGGGACCTACAGCCTCAACGCATTCTTGCTCTCCATCAGTTTCAGTGAAGAAAAATGGTAGCATAGATCTTTGTTGAAAATGTAGAAGTTTGGTAGAGCTTTTAACCATCTGCTCTTAAATAGAAAAAAAAAACCTCCCAAGAACGGGGAATGTGAAGAAATAACGGTGGCAGGATGGACGAGGAACTAAAGTACGAACAGAAAAAGAACTGAGGCCCCATCTGAGCTGAAGTGGACCAGAAGGAGAACCGAGTTCCCTTTCAAATGAACTCACACTGTGAACATAAAAAGAATAAGGGAACATAAAAAGTTCCCTTCCTGTTGTTCCACTTTTTGGACCACTTCTAGGGGGACTGAGGACTATATGTGAAAACACACTAATATTTGTCAGAAACAATTCAATGTATCATCTCAGTTTTCTTGATTTGACTAATGTCAGCTCATTTGGCAGGAAGCAGAAAATAATGATCATATATAAACAGTAATATATAGAAAACTATACCGTAATATTGTTTTACAATAAAATAGGCTGGGCGGGCCTGGATGGGATAAGTGGCTCGGATAACGGATGCATGGTTGGATAAGAAATTCCTCCATTGTTCACTTTGGGAGTGTTTAGCTGTCACACAGTTAAAACTGACGCCGTCCTGTGGAGGCTGAACTTCAGCCTGTCTACCTGTCACTGTGAAGTGTTTTGTCTCAAACTGCACAGTAGCACAAAGACAGGGGATTAAAATAAAACATGTAAACAATATATTAGAATATATAAATAATATAAAATTCAAAGTCTACAAGGTGAATCTTGAGGAATACCTGTTTGATCTGTGTGGAATCTCACAGATGTTGTTATGGCACTGCAAGCTGATAACCTAATGTTGAACTTAACCCTGCTTAATTGCATAGCAAACAAACAAGCCCGTGTTTCGGTTTGTGCATGTCCTCCCCATATATTCTAGGTTTTTTTGGCTAAAACATGACTGCATACTTTGATGAATAGTAAATATAATAATCATTTAAAAAGCATATCAACTACCACTGATGACATTTGAAAATGTAGTTGTCTGGCACCTTCTGCACTTTTATATTGCTGCATATTGGGCAAGAAAATGTGTTCCTTTGTTTCCCCACACACTGATTACACCGAGCCTGAAAACAATACGGATAATCGCCTTTAAAACTGCAATCACCTCCCAACTAGGGCTAATTACACCACGCAGCATGTAGCAGAGCAGGTTAGAACCGTGAAGCGAGCTTTTCCCACCTTTTGCAGGTCGCGCACTGGCAGTCAGGGTCTATGGGCTGGAAATCCTTGGCGTACTGCTTCTGTTTGATCTGCAGGGAACCCCAGGGGACCAGGGCTGAGCCGAACCTCTACGACACACAAACTGAGCTTTAGCACAAGCGCAAACGACAGAGATGAAACAGATATCACCTCTTTTGAACTGAATGGACACGGAGAGTGCACTCAATAATATAACATTATTGCAAAGAGCTCCCAAGTCCAAAAGTGTCCAAAATTATGAAACAAGGTTGGAGACAGGACACCTACGGCTGTGCGAGTGGGGAAGACACAGTCAAACATGTCACAGCCCAGGGCGACACACACGACCAGGTCCACCGCATAGCTGAAACACACAGAAACATTCAGAACATCGGAGAGTGAAAGTCATTTTGGGAGGGAGTGGACTAGGAGCTACACAACACTGACATTTTCTAAAACACTCTCAGTATTCTTTGCTAACAAAGCAAATGTCATTTTTCATTTGTCACTACTGACCAATAAAAAGCCTCCTAATTATAATTGCAATGTAGATCACCAGACATGTGCATTTGATAAGCTATTAAGTGACAGACAATGGGATGAAATAGTAAATGAGTGCATTTAAAGTTAAAGGACAGTCTAGAATTTGACTCTGCATCACCACACAACCAGTTCATAGAATTTTCTTTCTAAGTTATAAAAGAAACTTGTTTTATTTGACATATTTTCATCTATAGTTCAATCAACAACTTTCCAATCAGTTAATTTATTACTGTATTTACCTGCTTATACCAAAGAAAATGACCAAGCATGAATTACAGTACAGTCTACACAGGGGTAACGTCAGTATTTACATTCTAGCACTGCTGGAGTTCAGTGTGAACTGTACAGTACGGATACAGGTTAAACATTACATTTTCTTTAAGGGTAATGTATTAAGCTGAGCTTAAAATGAAATCAAAGTGTTTTGGGAGCATATTTAGGGTTTACACTATAAAAATAGGCATTTTTAGACCACTTCGCAGGTGCTCTTGAAACGTAACCCCCGCAAACGTCTGGGATTTACTGTATATATATATATTTGAATAAAAGGCGTGGTTACATACACACATCTCTACACTGAAATTTGTGATTTATCAAACTTGTCATACCAACCTCTTATTGTAAATTTTGCACTGAGCATTTTTCATACAGTGCAATATTTTAAGAGATCCCAAATGTACAATTCCTCTCTTCTTTTCCTACACATAGGAAGTCACTGACCTTTGTAAAAGGCTCTCGTTGATTAAATGTGTAGTAGTTTATGATACAAATGCCATCTTACAAGGAAAAATGGGAAAATGACAAAGACTGGAAAGCTAGAATAGATGAAATAATCTTTAGATACAGAAACAAATAACAGTGAAACCAACACTCAAGTATTCACATTATTCAGCCAGCACAATACAAATGCACTGACAAGAACAATTAGGTCTAAAGTTAACTGGTAAGAGGACTGAAAGTTGATATAAGAAAACTGCAAACATTATGCTAATTGGCAGCTGTACATCACTGTGTGTGGCTAAACATTACCACTAAGATGACTGATGGCGATCAGGTCCTGTCAGTTTTTCATGCTGTTTTACAGTGGTTTCCCATGGTGACAAGTATTTTGCCCAAAGCAAAGCCCTTAACCCCACCACCCTGCAGGACCTGCCTGACCTCATATCAGCTGCTTTTGTCAGATGAATAAACAAGAACACAGGTTTTACCCAACTCCCATGAGGTAGCGGGGCTTTTCCCGAGGCAGGTGGTCCGTGCTGAGTGTCACCATCTTCCAGAAATCGTCCTTTTCTTCTCCCCCACTCAGACCACCAATGGCAAAACCAGGGACGTCTCGCTTTGTCATTTCTGCACCACAAACAGCAGCAACATCATGCATGCAGGTCCAGATAAACAAAAACCTCCAGCAGTAGAGGAAAACGGTCAAGAGCATTTGAAAAGTGGTCTTTAGTCAAGTGATGGACAATAAAGGGCTCTTTGCAAGATGCAGTAGGTCTCTTCCCATTTACTTATATGGGCCTTTAAATGAATGTTTTAAGATTCAAGATTCTTTATTTTTCACATACACAATTACACAAGTACGACAAGCAGAGAAATGAGCCCCTGAAACATCTATGAAACTGTGCAATATAGTCACAGTAAACTAAAGTGAAAATTAAAGGCTTAGAACTAAGTAATAAAAATGTAGAAAAAAATATGTATATATTCAAATAAATATTAGAACTGAAAACAAAATCTGAAGTGTGCAGTGTGCTAATCGCTGATGATGAATATGGTCATAAATAACAGACAGCAAGTGAGATACAGTGAGGGAGAGAGTCAGGCGAGGTACAGTGAGGGAGAGAGTCAGGCGAGGTACAGTGAGGGAGAGAGTCAGGCGAGGTACAGTGAGGGAGAGAGTTAGGTGAGGTACAGAGTCAGGTGAGGTACAGTGAGGGAGAGAGTCAGGCGAGGTACAGTGAGGGAGAGAGTCAGGTGAGGTACAGAGAGGGAGAGAGTCAGGTGAGGTACAGAGTCAGGTGAGGTACAGAGAGGGAGAGAGTCAGGTGAGGTACAGAGTCAGGTGAGGTACAGTGAGGGAGAGAGTCAGGTGAGGTACAGAGTCAGGTGAGGTACAGTGAGGTAGAGAGACAGGTGAGGTACAGTGAGGGAGAGAGTCAGGTGAGGTACAGTGAGGTAGTGAGTCAGGTGAGGTACAGTGAGGTAATGAGTCAGGTGAGGTACAGTGAGGTGGAAACTTAAGCGAGACACAGTGAGGTGGGTGAGACAGATGAGGTAGAGAGGCAGGTGTTATAATGAACAATTAAAGTTGTGTGTCCTGGTTAGGAGTCTGATGTTCTGAGGATAGATGTTCTGATCCTGGTTGTAGAATGTAGATAGCGGATGGATGTCGAGCAAAAAGGCAATAAGGGTGTGAAGCAGCTCTTACCGTCTAAGCAGGCCTTACGCAGCTGTGCGTTAAGCCCACCCTGAATGATGGCGAACAGGTTCTGCCGGTGGGGGTTCTTATTGGCTGAGATGCAGCGGTCCAGCCAGCGAATAGAGCGATGCATGGCCTCCTCCACCCTCGGTCCCGTTACCGTACTACTGACCACATCATCCAGCTGCATCATGATATCTGAACCTGGACACACAACAGTAATCAACAAAAATAGACAGACAGATGTTTGATGTGATTACTTCATGGACAAGTGTATATATAAGTGTATATCTCACTTTACTATAGTATGTAAAAAATGCTATTGGTATAAATGCAGCCCATTTTGAATTCAGTATCACAACATTCAACATACGCAGTGTATTTCATATTGAATACTTTCTACAGAGTTTTTTTTTTTTGACTTTATATTGTATACTGCTCTAGTCTCTGAGTCTCTGTCTTAACATAAGCAGTTTCCTCCTGGATCCATAAAGTTTTCTGGTTATGATATTTACATGTAACCACTTCTTAACATTAGCTTAGCCCCACCCACTCGTGATTTTTAATGTGTTTTACCAATGTTTTTTCCTCTCAAATAAGGCACCAAACAGGACAGCCAGTCAAAACAGAGCTCATTTACATACAGACATTACAAGTGGATCTCCGAGGCATGGTTATAAAATAGGAACTTTTTCAAATAATGGTCTCTAACCTGATATGATCTGATGCTCTAGGCATGCAGTGTTTAAAATGCAAATAGGTGGTTATGCAATTCTGTCACTAGTCAGTTACACTAGTCTTGCACGTTTAGAGTAATGGGGAAAATTGTGTATATTACTTCTTTACATTTAATTCAAAACGAATTTTTCATTCAAAATTCCCTATAAGATAAAAACTGAAATGGCGTAACAGGCCCACATCATAAAAAGTAAATTCCAAGAAAAATTAAAAGTTTAAATCCAGTCCATGCCATTCACACACCTGTCCACATAGGCTGCGAAATCCAACCAATGCACTGACTAAACAATGTACTGACCAACTAATGCACTTAAGGAGACCTGTCTTAAATGAATTCGTACCCAGGCTGTTCTGTATGTTGATGGATTGCTCGGGAGTGAGCAGAATTTCCTTGCCGTCATAAGGAGAGCGGAACATGACCCCCTCTTCAGTCACCTCAGACAGCTCCACCAAGGACACCATCTGAAATCCTCCACTGTCCTGCACAGAGAGGAGCATGAAAGAAACCGGACGAGTTTAATCCTCTGTTCTACAGACAAAAACAACTTCTAAACCACTTTACAGTAGGGTTCACCTTCCAAGACAGGGGTTAAGCCTAGTCCGGGACCACCCCGCATTCTGAAGGAAGGTTCTTCTGAAAATTTAGGTTCAGGACTAGGTTTAACCTTGTTCGGGCAAACAACCCTAGATCTAGATCTGGACAGTCATGGCAGTGAAATACTGAACGTAAAAACTGTTCAAGTTTCAAAATGTACCACTCAGGTACAAGTCCATATATGGAACCTAAGCTATAAAAACAGCTTGTTTGAAGTCACTGTTTTTGTGATGCAACAAAAACCAACACATTTACATACAGATCCACTTTTTCAGCTTATAGGCCTTCAGTAAAAGGCATGCAATCAGAAACAAATATATTTACATATACTGGCCCTAAAGACACAGCCTGTAGAAATGAGTCAATGTTCATGCAAACATAAAAAGCAGGAAATGGGACCTTTAATACCAGTCTACCATGGAACACGCCACCAGGAGGGCTTGTACAAGCTTTTACACTTCAGAACCAGGTGTATTTCTTACCCCACACCCATAACAGAATAGTGACCCTACCGTGAGAAGGTTTCTTCTCCAGTTCATGAACCCATGCAGACCACTGGCTTTCTCAATGAGTTCAGGACCCTGCAAGACATGGAGATCATCTAAACAGAGCAGGATACCCCAACTGGAAGATGAAGTGATGGTCATAGGTTGTTGTAAGCCCTGGCATTTGTCTTACATACCGGTCTCATCCCCAGGTGATAGGTGTTACCCAGACATATCTGACAGCCCAGGTCCTCCAGCTGGTCCACGGTGATGCCTTTCAGGGTGCCCTGCGTGCCCACAGGCATGAAGACCGGGGTGCTGACGGGACCGTGAGGCAGAGTGAGGACACAGGCCCTTGCCTTGCTCACAGGACACTCAGCCACGATGCGGAGAACCAGAGGAGCCACAGAGGAGAAGCACTTCCCAGCTGCCATGTCAGCCTCCCTCTCACATGTTCCTCTCTCCTCTGCGGCCATTTCGGGAGGCTGGTTGATGATCAGGCCACGTGGATCTCACCAGGAAGTGCTTTCTGTACCGAGAACGGCATTTACGGTACTCCTATAATCTCAGGGGGACTTTATAACCTAATCAAACCCTGACAACATTAAACGAAAAAAAAAATACTTGAATAAAAATTGGAACGGTTTTATAAACGAACTGCATGAAGTGCAATTTATCAGCTGCGTCTAAACTAATGATTTATAAAATATTTAAAAGGTTTAGAACACAATTCAGGTTGTTTTCCTATTTCATCGTCATTATTATTACGAAGAAATATCAAATGCAACCCCAAGTGGGTGGGGCTAATACAAGATTGAAGCCTCAGCTAACCAATCGTATGACAGAGGCCGATTTCAGGTTGAAGGGAAGACCCAATCAGAGGAGGAGAAGGATTTGGACGGACCAATGAGTTTGAGACATGCCGAATGACAGGAGGCGGGTCTGAAGGCACCGGTCGGATGTCGTCTGACCGGATGGTGGCTGAAGTTTTGTTTTGTGAGTTTCGGCTTGGGTGAAATCGGCTCGTTTAAATGTGCGCGGTGTGATGTTTGTGGCCAGCTGACGGCTCGACACGATCCCTGGGGTGTTGAAGACGTGCGTTTCAGTGACAGACCGATGAGAGAAGGTGTGTGAAGGGTGACAACTCGGCTCTTTTGAAGTAACCCGAGCAGCAGCTCCCCCCTGCAGCCGTTCCAGTGTCCGGGAAGAGAGACGAGGCGAGGCGAGCCGAGCCCCTGTCCCAGTGAAGCCATGGGGAACCGGGGGATGGAGGAGTTGATCCCCCTGATCAACAAGCTCCAGGACGCCTTCAGTTCCATCGGACAAAGCTGCAACTTAGACCTGCCGCAGATCGCTGTGGTCGGAGGGCAAAGCGCCGGAAAGAGCTCCGTCTTGGAAAATTTCGTCGGCAGGTTGGTTTTCTACTTGTCTCACACTTTTTTAACGACTCATATCGGTGCTAGCGTCCGTTTTCAACTTTTAAAGCCGATAAACACATCGACTGTTTCACCCGTGCTCAGGAGTTTTCTGCTCTTTCGGTTAATGGGCTTTCGGGGATGTTTTGGGGTCGTATGCGCAGACGGGAGTTACGTAGTTTCCGTAAGTCGAGACCGCTCCGGCTCATTGAAACGGGATCGGTGGACGGAAAAAACGTTGAGCCGTCTGTGGTCACCGTGCTAGCTAGCTGGTTAGCAAACGCCAGATGTCTGCGTGAAGGCGGCCCAGGCATTGACAGGGCTGGCTCAGCAACTAAACACGGAAATAAAATCGGTTATCAGTCCGTTTACTGCAGCTTTCTTTTTGTTTGAAGACTGGAAAGTGTGTCACACCCGCATTCGCCTGGAGCTAACTTGCTGTGGCTAATTTACCGCAGCTAACTCACTCTGTTCTCATTCTCTTTAAGTGTATAATCATACAAACTTCTGACAGGTTCATGCATATTGAACTTGCCCCCCTGTGCTTTTTGTGAAGTACAGACTGTGCTTGTAGAGGCCCTGTAAACACAGAAGAACAGAGCCAGTGTTTTTTTAGACTTGTGGACTTTTGTGTTGTGAACAGTTTCCAGAGGGATGTGTATAATGTGTTGTGAACAGTTTTCAGATGAAAGTGTGTGTTGTGAGCAGTTTCCAGAGGAACGTGTGTGTTATGTTGTGTTGTGAACAGGAAAGTGTGTGTTATGCTGTGTTGTGTTGTGAGCAGGAAAGTGTTGTGTTGTGAGCAGGAAAGTGTTGTGTTGTGAGCAGGAAAGTGTTGTGTTGTGAGCAGGTTCCAGATGAAAGCGTGTTGTGTTGTTAGCAGGTACCGGAAGAAAGTGTGTGTTGAATTGTGAGCAATTTCCAGAAGAAAGTGTGTGTTGAATTGTGAGCAATTTCCAGAAGAAAGTGTGTGTTGAATTGTGAGCAATTTCCAGAAGAAAGTGTGTGTTGAATTGTGAGCAGTTTCCTGAAGATTGTGTGTGTTGTGTTGTGAGCAGTTTCCAGAAGATTGTGTGTGTTGTGTTGTGAGCAGTTTCCTGAAGATTGTGTGTTGTGCTGTGTTGTGAGCAGGATAGTGTGTGTTGTACTGTGTCGTGTTGTGAGCAGGAAACGTGTGTTATGCTGTCAACACACTGCCAGCTGTCACTTTCATGAAAAGCAGGAGTGGACAGTGGTTGCTTGTAAATATAACCTTTTTTGGGGCAGACTTGTAGTTTTCAGACAAATACCTCACACATTTATTATTTACCGCAATTTATCTTTCATGCCACTGTTGTGGTTTTTGCAGAATTATTTTTCTTTCTAACTCTATTCTGCATTATTGCACACTTAAACACTCCACTGCTAGAATACAGTATCTGTCAATACTGTGTTAATTCAAACTGTACTGTAGCTGCTTTTGTTGACCAGACTAAATTTCTTGTTCTGTTTTTTGTTGCTCTTGTGTTTTTCTTGCTCTTTTTGCATTCTGTGTATTCCTGTATTCCTGGAGCAACATTGTTTGTTTCACTGTATACTGTGTATATAGGGCTGAAATTAAAATAAACCTGCTTGACTTGACCTGTCTTGCATAAGTCTTGTCATGAAAGATATGAAATACAGCCATGAAGAGAAACTTACTTTTTTCTTTGCAATGATGGTGAAAGGAACCAGGGCAGAAAAAAAAATATAGCATTTTATTTACCATCCAAAAAAGAGTTTTTGTAACAGAATCAGAAAACTTTATTGGTCCTGAAGGAAATTGTTGTAAAGCTGATGGTGGTAAAATAGTGGTAAATGAAAAGCAATGCCTGCATGTACCCCTCTGCTATGAATGGATTTGAAAAGACGTTTTAGGCCAAGATCTCATCGCGGAGTCTGACTTCAGGTTGTGAGTTCATAGTTATGTCTTAGTGCAGTAACTTTCTGTACGGGGACTTTTAGTGGTTTTAAGGTCAAAAAAAGGATGAAAAAGGATGTATGTTAAGCTCATCTCTCAATAAATATCACCAAGAAATGATTTTTCTTTCTACTCGGTTCCATTTTAGTCCTTCCCATTTTCTCCTGAATTCCTTATTTGAGGTTAACTTTGCTCTTCTCTGTAGACCTGCACTGCTTCACTGTTGCTTACAGCACCCATTTTTGAGCTTCAGTGTTTTATTTTGGCCCTAAATGAGACTACATGTCCTGTGCTGATAGATCGTGAATGTGCTGTACTGAAACATTCCTCTGCAGTTCTGTAGGGAATTCAGAATGTGAGGAGGTTTTATTGATGATACATTTGAAAAGAGTCCATATCATGGAAAACAAATGTATCTTAACAAAAAGAGTTTGATTGGTTGAACTGTTTTCATGTGGTCACAAAAACCAACACCTTTACCTCAGCCTGTTCAACCTGCAGAAGCTTCGCTCCACTCATTCACACTTAACTTAAGGAGGGATTGACCAAAGCATCTTTTTGGCCTGTTAGAACTGAGGTCATTTCATGTATCTGTCCTAAAGGCATGGTTTAATTATATGGCCTGTTCAATTATAAGGGATAAAGAGAGGTTGGCAAATGGCCATGCTGAAATGCATAATGACTGGTTTTGTCACTTGAAGTCACGGAAATGTTAGAAGTGTAACTTAATAAATAAGAAAAATATGAATACATAAAAAAGGACAAAATGGTATATGGGCACTTAAGCATTTCTTTCACTAGCTTTGTTTGTTATTATTTAATTGAAATAACACATTCACCTTGGGTGTTTTAAGCTGCTGAAATAAGAAATACTCCAAGTTACATTTTTGCACACAGTACAGATCTTGTTTCTAATTGTAATCTTTGTTTATTTCGAATATACTTTTTTTTCAGAATATTTTATTAGTTTATCCTCTTCAAGTAAATGTAATTTATTTGATAAAACTATTGCACAGTCTCATGGATCGACTCATTTCACGACATGTTGTACATATATAACTATGTTTGTGGTTGAATCTTGAGATTTGTGAGCGCTGTGGATGCAGTGCTCCACCTGACATTTGATCTATAACAGGTAAATAATGTGGGCTTCATGGTTCAGTTTGCAACAGCCACACCCAAGTGAATGAGCAGCCCATGTAAAAGATAGAGCAGCCTCAGTTGAGCTCTGCTGAATCACCCCTGGCCTGTTATGTTTGATATTGCCTCCGAGTGGGCACAGGAGGTCAGACTGAAGCAGAAATGGAGACTAACAGCCAATATACAGTCATGTCTCCAGGGCAGTGTGGGCTCCTGGTCTTCCTGCAATCATTTCCTTCCCTTTTCTCATGAGTCTGACTGTACTGTCTACTGCTTAGTCAGATCACACTGAATTTGCCACGTCGTCTGATTGTCATCCACGTCTGGCTCACATTTTGTTGTTGTTTTTGCAGGCTGAATAGAAAGTCCTTTGTCTTGAACCTGGCCGATTAGGTAATGTTAAATAAACAAGGACAAATGAAAGATGCCTGCATTTTAAGGAGTATATGTTTAATGTACAGTGTAAAGGACAGCGCTGCATTTCTGAATCGGAATCGGAACTTTATTGATCCCGGAGGAAACTGCTTAATTAACAATGTTTATTTACAATGGAATAAAACTAGATTGTTCCTAAGTTGACTGTGTATTGGAAGCAAGTCATGGTGAGGTCAGTATTGAGAAAATACGCTTGGACATGTTTGTCATATTAACAGACAATGATTACTTGAGCTGCCAAAAGTTGACCAAATAGATCATAATAGTTTTCTTTGGCAACTATCAACCAATCAGAAGACCCAGCAACTCACCTGGAGCTGCGATTGGTTAGAGGCTCATTTGCATATTACAGAGCCCTATGTTGAGATAATGATTAACAGAACTGCATTATCCGAGAGTAATTTTTCACTGTCTGTTCACAATAGGAAGACTGGGAGGAGTTGCTATACTTGCTTTCAACCACGTGTAAACGTGTGTGTGAGCAATCTTCAGTGCAACGCGCCCGCAACACCAACAGAATCAGTGGAAGCAGCGTGTGACATGATGTCAGGAGCCGACAAAACAATTCATGCCCACATTCACCATCTGTTTTCTCACGTAGCCTCATCATCGGTTGCCATTTTCTGCTCTTTTGACCCTTTTGCTGAATCAGAAGAAGTAAGAATACATTCTCATAACAGCACAGAATGCTTTGGCTCAAAATCTGGACCACTGATTGGCTGTCTAAATTACATTCTCCAAGCATGGTTTTAGCATCAGTGCTTCTTGATTAGTCTGTAATCTATTTGGTTTAGTCAGTACCTGTCAGGCCTGCATGATATAGACCAAATAGGGGTATTGCAATACTAGACATATTGCAATTGCAATATATTTCAATGTGTTAAAGGGTCAATTTCAGTAAAATATCTGAAGCATTAATTCAGAGGGATAAACATACGTTGAAAAATGGTCATATAAATTATGAACACTCAGTAACTCACCTGGGGCTGTGATTGGCCACCCTGTCAGAGCTACGTTTTGGTTAGAGGCTTATTTGCATGTTGAAACCTGCAATTTCATCATTGCAGAGACCAATATTGTGATAATGATTAACAAACGATATATTGTGCAGCCCTGGTCAATACACCCACTTCCTGCACCTCGCACTCATACATTCCAGGTGTAAGCCACACCCACTTTCGGTTTGTAGTTTTTAAGAAGGTGTCGAGGTTAAGGTATTGATATGGGTGTTGGTAACTTTAAAAAAATGGACCAGTGCCCTTCCTTAAAATATGACAGTTTGTCATGCCTCCTTATTTCAGAAGCTGTAATTGTGTGCCATTAAAGCATGCTAATAGCTAATAAACATAATAGACATGAGCTATAAGCTGTGGGGTCCCACCTCAATTTAGACACTTTTCGTTGTGAAGTCTGAGAAAGTGAACTGTGCCTGTTTTAAATGAGCTATGCTGTGTGTTGTCCTAGCCTGTATGACCTCCATTTCAGGCCTTTGTCCCTGTCCTGACATGGGAGAGAGAATGACTTTGTAACGCAGGCAGCAGCTTCAAAACCAGCCTGTTAAGCAGGTTTTTGTATCTGAGGGACAACACGCCCATTTACGCTAGGAACCACATAGACACATTTAAGCGACATGCCTTTTCACACAGAAACCCGCGAGTGTGGGTCTGTACTGTGGCACTGTGTCCCAGGACACTAGACTTCTATCAGGAAACCTGTCTGCCGTGTGCCATTGTACAGATGACCTTCACTGTTCTAGGAATCTACAAAGCTCTAGAGGAACGACTTTCCAAAGGACCGCTCAGTTTTAAAGGATACAAGTTAAAGGATATGTTTTCTAACACAGATTGCCACTGATCATTACTTCTTAACTGCAGAATCAGTCATACTATTGTTCTTTTTTAATTAATATACTTTTTAAAGCTGGAATTTGCCGTCATTTCTCATGCAAGCCCATATTCAATTTTGGCAAAGTTCCAACACTAAAACATTCATTAATATTCAGTGTATTCCTCCTGTATTCACATTTTTGATTGGCTGATCAAGGGCAGAGTGTTGATTGTTTAAAAATTCGATTAGTGTGATCAGGACGCCTCCGTAGTGTATGGGGGGAAAGAGTGGATGGGCTGGTCGCATTAAAAGTGTGTAGCGGAGAGAGTCTTGGAGTGAGTACTATGATGTTCCGGCTATGGTGGATGGACAGTGACCAGACACAGCAGACTCATAAACAGACTTCAGTTCCTCAGAACCGTGTTTAGGTCCAAGGAGGAGCTGCAGAGCTTTGGTCCTGAGAAACTCTTCAGTTTGGAGATCCTCCCTGGGCTTAAACAGTTGCAAACACAATTCTGCTCCCCAGAATCGCTTTGAGAAGCAGTCGGTTCGGCCTTCAAATAACTCAACGCTTCTCATTTTCTTTAGATGTTCTACAGAAGCAAAAACTTCTCAGATCATGCTTTGTATTCTGTTGAGCATGTTCCGTTTCTTTGTAAACGCTGCTGATATTGAGTTTCAATAGGGAGAGTTTTACTTTGAATTTCAGCAGGGTGTGTCTTGAATTTCAGTTTTGATTTCAAGAGTTTTTATTTTGGTGTCCCATCCATTTTTTTTTTTTTTTACTTGCATGGTAACTGGTTTGCGGGTTTCATGCTGTGTGAAGATCATTTCTTGACATTATTGTGGTGTAAATAATCAGTTCTGTTAAATACCCCTGCACAAAGTATGTGTTCACAAACCCTTAATAAAATGCCTTTTTCAGTTGACTAGTACAGTATTTGTTGCTACTGTTTTTCTTTCTCTTTCCTGATTCCCAGTGTCTTCATGGCTTGTTTCAGGAGTGCATCTCACATCTGCCTCACATTCCTTTTCTTGAATCTTTTCCTCACACCTTAGATTCTGCCTCCAAGGATGTGAGGATTCACGTTTCGCGGATGAGATTTCCTTCGCTCAGTCCGTTCTTTCATCACCCTGAGGGACATGGATCTAGTAAACTTGGGTACGATGTGTGTAGATGTACGATGGTGCCTATGAAAGTGTGGAGGTGTGCAGATGTGCGATGCGGTACTTCTTCGTTTCACCTTCATGCTGTTTGGATTTTGCGTGTTATGTTGCATTGGTAAATACGTCATGGGACTGCATTTTTATTAGCTCGTCAGTAGCCATAGGTTGTAGCAGCACACACAGTAAGATGATCGTCCTAAATGTCTGACATTGTCAGAAAATAACTGCAGGGTGTTTTGATCCCTGTGACGAACCTCTCTCACAGTATGTTGTAGGACCACCATTTAGGAGACACAATCAAAGAAAGCAACATGATTGTTTAACGATTGCCATCTTTAGTCTGTAAGCAGCCCAGAATTGTACAGTGGATACTGGGGATTATTAGACTTGCTGGCTTAGCTTGAAAATCAACCACAGTCAGAATTTTATCAACCATCGATCTTTCACAGGATCGTCCCTTTAACTGTAATCATCCAGAAAGAATGCAGGGAAGAAGAACTGTGTTGGCATCATTTAGAGTTTTGGGATCCACCTTGGATGTTTCAAGAGGTTAGAACGAAAAATGTGGACCATCTGGTGGACCCAGATGACCAGGGTGAGAAACACTGCACTTGTGGCACTTCTGTTGCAACCATTTGGAACACAACAAAATGCAGCTAACTTTAAATGAAGACCATGTGGGGGTGTTGTGGACGTTGTTGAGATCCTGCGTGTGATTTCCTCTCTACTGGTGGAGAACGTTCAAACTACTGAACACGGCTTTATAATGACCTGTGGATTCCCTGATTATTGTTCAGATTGCAAATTAATACAGAAACCAATTAATTGAGAACATACATTTTGCAGAAGTAGATTTTAATAAAAAAAATGCTCTGCTTGAGTGGTGAAGGCTTTACGAAACAAAATATAACATGAAAGATGGGAAAGCAACTATTTTAATGAACACTGCATTACTGTCCTAGCCTTTAAAAGACATGATTGTGTTTTCCTTTGCTGTTTTCCCAGACAGCTCACTGTCATTTCTCTGATTTGGTTCGCTACTGAGGTAATTTACTGTAAGAAACACTTTCCTCATTAAGCTGCTATAGATATTGACTGGACAATATTCTGTGTGATTCTTGTTTTAGCTGAGATAAATTACCTCAGTGCAGACTCACCGATCAAAACAAACATCTGAGACCAACAGCGACATGCAATAAATAATGATTTCATTCAGACCTCCTGTGAAAAGGGGGGGTTTGATGGTCATTAGGCAGTTTCAGAATCCTGCCTGGACTGTCAGCTTCCATTATGCTTCAGATGTTGTCCACACAGCCTTGAGTTTGCATACAAATTCGCTTCCAAAGAACTTCCAATAAATGCTTAAAGGACTTTCAAACCCCAGAGAGGTTCTGAGCAGCTGGTGGCTGGGAACAGGGGGGGAAAAAAAGAACCTCTGCTTGCCGAATTATTTTAATTGTCATGTGACTTGCCGTTCCAATTATGAGCTGAAATGTATCCGCTTATGGCATCTCCACTTTACTGCCCAGCGGAAAGAAACATCCTGCGGGCATCCAGGCTTTTCCAGCTTGAATTTCAGAGCAGACACAAGCAGATAAGGGGGGGAAAAAAGGTCTTTTTAGTAATAAATGAATTACGCTGGTAATGACGGTTTAACGTGCAGGTGCAGCGGTTTTGTTCTTGCTCAGCAGCATGTCTTCGCTGAGCATTATTGACTGGAAAGCAGTGGAGACACTGATGAATCTGGATGCCGTGGCTGAACGATGAGCCTGTAGTTCATTATTTTGGTTTTGTGGGCAGCTTTTGTGTTTTTTTTTGTTTTTGTTTGTTTGTTTCTTTTTTTTGTTTGTTTTTAAATATTTTTGTTTTTTTACTTTGAAGTTGCTGCTCCTGTGCTGGTAGTCATTCTTTCCGATTCATCCTCAGTCTGCCACCCTGATTCATCTCTCTGTCCCCCAGTGATCATGACCACACTCTCAAAAATACCAACAGAGGTTGTGCTTTCTTCTCAAAGCTTGTGGGTTTTACACTGAATAAGTAAGCAGTGATGTCTGAATGCAGCTTGATCATCATCATTATGAACATCTGACCAGAACTGTATTTTTAGTTGAAAGAATAGTGCAAGTTATCAAGACAGCTTGGGTCTGACTGATAGTGATCAGTATGGAAAAACAGGTATTAAACTTTAACTGTTTCCTGACTGGTCAGTCCTGAAATATGGATGAGCTCCTGGACAATTCGTATTCTGAGCTACCATTGGTATTAATGCAGCGTTAATGTATTCTAACCCAGCTGCATTTTCAAATGGTTGATGCTAGACTGGATCGTTGTGAGGAATGAGAGTGACTTCTGACAAATAGTAGCATCTCTAGTAGTTGCTTCTCCCTCATTATAAAATCAGGAAACAATTTAGCTTCTTATTTCTCCATAGTATCAATGTTGATAAACAGTATTAAAATTCATATTGATATCAGTACAGTCCTAATGATACCCATCCCTACTGGCTAGTATAAAAAAAAAAACTGGTCACTGATGGTGATTTAAGGACACTCTGGTTAAACAGAGCTTTTGGTTGAGATGAATGTCAGTTGTTAACAATTTTGCAAGCCGTAACTCTTACACATGCATGGCAACCCTGAACTTTTCTAGACATTAGAAATGAGCTGTAAGTGTAAACGCAAATGTCCAGATCAGTTGACTGGACATTACACAGACATCACCCTTCCAGCCCTAGTACAAAGTCTGGTTGGCATCTAGAGATGAACCGATTTTGAAAATTCTGTGGTTGATATGACTGGCAGCTGGGTGTTCTTTGACCCTGTGATCAGAAGGTTGTGGGTTTGAATCCCAACACTGCTAGTGTCACCACTGAGATTCCCTTGAGCAAGGTACCGTCCCCACACACTGCTCCACGGACACCCCTTGTTGGTGGCAGCCCCCTGCTTCACTTGGTGAAAGGGTTAAATACAGAAAAAGAATTTCACTCTGCTCACACATGACTATAAGGGGCCACTTTACTTAGTTAACACCTTATTGTGGCCGATACCAGTCAAAATCTGATTAATTAAATAGTTTTATTCAATTGCCCCTGTTAATATCTCTAACATAAAGCCATTCACTTATAAGTCAGTATATAGCCTATGACTTTCCATATATTTAAATAAAAACAATATGTAAATTTAAAAAATACATTTAAATTCTCTCCCAGTCACTACTGTTATCTTAGGTCTGAACTGTCCTGCTCACTGTGTCTTTCTTTTGGAGACTCCACAATAAAAAGGGTCTATTATGCAAAACATTATTTGTGGTAAAACAAAAACTGCACTATTTACTAACCACTAACACAGTTGGGCATCTTGGCATCTCAGCAGCATGAAGGAAAGCGTGGAAGTGCAAATTGGGTTTAGAAGTCATTTAGGGCAGACATCCACGTCTGAGAACTGACACACTATGAATGGAGCCAGTTCACAGCGCACAAAGATTCTGGAACCCATATTTACATGATTGGAATGGGAGAAAGCTTTTAGCCACGCACATTAAAGCAGCATGATTTCATGTTTAATAAGGAGCATGCTTGAGTGACATAAATGAGCATCCCCACCTCCCGTGTATGTGCTATTTGTACCGTGTGTTTGCCTGCTGTCTGTGCGTTTGCACTTGGTTTTGACAAAAGCGCAGTACAAATTCACCTCATTCAGACGAGGATTAACCCCTTAGCGGGAGAGTTTAACAGTTCTGCTTGTTTGTGTGTGAGGGTTTTCCCCCCAAACTAAAGTTCCTTTGTATTATGAATCGTTCTTGTTTTCGTTCCGGTTGTGCTGCCTGACTAAACTTCTCCACACTTCGATGCTGGTGACTTTGACTCGTTGAACAGGATGATGGATTGATGAGCGACCGCACAAGCTGTGGTTGCTATGCTAACACCGCCGTAGTACTTTATGTATTGGTTACATAAAGGCATGTAACCAAAACAGCTTGGGAAAGTGGTTTGCTGGCATGTCCAGGTGGCTCCGTTTTTATACAAAATGTAAAGATTTGTTTTACAGTGTTGCCCGTCTGAGTTTTTTCATTGTGTGTTTCAATCTCTTGAGTGTTCTGCACGGCACTCACCCAGTCCGCCAGTTGGTCCATCACGATACGTATGAACTATGAGTACTGAGATTGTGTGGCGATTGCAATATAGTTCAATATATTAAAGAGCTCGCGTTAGCACGTTTCTCACAGCGAAAAAGCTGAAATAGTAATTCTATGGCGTAAACACAGGTTGGAAAGTGGATATGTAACAATAGCCACGTTTACATGGACACTTTTTTCCAAACCGATTGAATTTAATCAGATTAAAAGAACCCAACCGAACTGTTTACATGAGCGTCAAATAAAGAGATCTACGCGTGTTCCATGTTTACATGTTCCAGCCATTTAATCCGATCGTACATTGTTTTGACAAGCGCTGTGGTAGACCTGGGCTACTTTTCTGGTACAGAAAAAGAGAAAATGCTCCTTGTTTATCCTCCGTCGCATGTCAGAAGCAATTTAATGTGGGGGTGTGCTTAACTCGGCGTCTTGCGTTCTGGTGTGCTGCCTCGAAAAATGCTTCCTTTAAGTTTATACAGTTTATAACACTGTTGATGAGAAATAGCCAAATAATATGGGTAACCAGCGAAAAAATATATTTTATTTAAATGAGAAGAGCCTAGAGAGAGTGTCTCTAGGCTCTTCTCATTTAAATAAAATAAATGAGATTAACTGTGTCTTTAATGATTAAAGATTAGCCAAAATAATTTAACTACTGTTGAATTACATGACATCAATTTATCAGAACACCCAGAAACACACTTGGAGCTGTGATTGATCGTTGTGTCAGAAATACTGATTGGTTAGAGGC
Organism: Hydrocynus forskahlii; assembly: GCA_037974365.1. NCBI lineage: Eukaryota > Metazoa > Chordata > Actinopteri > Characiformes > Alestidae > Hydrocynus > Hydrocynus forskahlii. The sequence continues at coordinate 4,617 of JBBPCX010083235.1, read as the reverse complement.
TCATTTGCACGGTTAATCTTTCTGTGACATCAGTATTGCAGAGACCGAGATCGCGATAATGATTAACAGGCAATATATTGTGCAGCCCTTTATATAATAAATATTTTTGCCAAGCATGTGGGAAACCTTGAAGTTGATAGAACCTGGTCTTCAGAATCCCCCTCCCACACACACACACACACACACACACACACACACACACACACTGGAGGTAAGAAAATATCACAAACACCCTCAAAGTGAAAAGTGATGTCAGTACATTTTTGTCAATGGCAGGAAATATGTGGGTTTATTGATCAGTTGTGTCCCACTCAGAACTGCTTGCAGGCTAGTGATACACTTTTCTTCCCTCTTTCTTTTCTTTCTTGATGAACGAAGTTGTTGTATTTTTCTCTCTCATGGTCTCAATCACCGGTAGGTTTACAGGGCATCTGAACAGCTATGCTGTCGGAGCTCCAGCCGTTAGGTCTGATTTGCCGTTTGTCAGTAGCTGGTTGTTTCAAAGTCTCCAGCGGTTATGTCATCTTTTGATTTCATGGAGTGACGCAGTGTGGATCTCTTCACAGGATGGGCGGAGGCACACACACACACACAGCAGTAACAGAGTACTAGTTGTGATGGTAGCAGGGGACCCTGAGGAAGAGTGTGTCTGTGTGTCTGTGCGTGTCACACTGGCCTCTTTCAGTGTGTTTTCTCTCTGACAGAAAAACCTGTTAACAACGAGCTTCTACAGAGGAATCTGCCTCCACCCTATGGATACACACAATAGGATTAAGTCAGGCTTCTGGTTTGGTTTCACACACATTTGGTGAGGCGTTTTGTTGAGTGCTGTGGATCAGAACCGAAAAAAGTGTTCCTATCTGGGTAAACACACATGGACTGAGCATGTCAGAGCCAAAATGCAGGCAGATATTCAGATGTGTGTTCCGTTTCAGGAACCTGAATTTTATTTTTGAATTGAATTGTTCTTGCTTTCATGGCTCTGCTTTGATTGGCACTTTTTAAATGAAGCCCCACCCATTGCTTGTGCTTTTCAGTTTGCAGGCCATGTTTTTAATCGAACTGCTCTGACTCAGCTTTGAAGCGCTGAATGGGTGAGTGCAATAGATTGAAAGTGAAAGAGAGGGGCTGGGGGGAATCGGAATTACTGTGTATGTAGTGGGGTGTGTGTGTGTGTGTGTGTGTTTGTGTGTGTGTGTGTGTGTGTATGAGATCAAAGTCTGCACTCTCCCGCTGTATTTGAATTTGCAGGACCACTGAGCACACCCCACTGCGACTGGGCCCTATAAGTGATTAGCGCTCAGACTGAGCGCAGCCAAACTGCTGGACGCAATAACACTGCCGTGTCCCCTCAGCCCCTCTCGAGCTCTCCTGCCTTTTATTTCCCTCATCCCCCCGGCGCTAACATTTAAACAGCTGTGGATTAACACACAAAAACAACATACCACACACCCGCGCACAACAAACATCGGTGCACTTTAATTAATCTGCGCCACATCTGTTGCTGCTCCGCGGGCATAACAAGTGGCTACGCGCACAGGCAAATTACCAGAGCCGGTGGTGTCGAGCTGAATTTTCCAGCTTTTCCCACCGTTTGACCTTGCCATGTAAAAGTAAGTGTGGTAGACAATAGATTGATGCTTGGAACCAACATTAAAGTTCTCCTATTTGCTTAGTGTGAATTTCTACTAGGGCTACACAATATATCATCTGCTAATCGTTATCTCAATTAATGGATAAGGCCTAATGGACAAGGCACTGGCCTGTGGGATTGAGTCCCAGCTGGGGTGGTTAGGTTCTTAGAATGGCGCTGCGGAAGCGTGCTGGACCCGATACCAGAGGTCGATGAATCAAAACCATCCTCTGCAACATACCACTTTTTTGGGGGCAGCTGGTAGCCTGGCGGTTAGGGAGTTGCCCCTGAGATCATAAGGTTGTGGGTTCGAATCCCCGGACTGCTAGTAGCACCACTGAGGTACCATCCCAGCACACACTCGCTGTGTTCCTGTCGGCCCACTGCTTCACTTGGTGAATGTGTTAAATGAGGGGGAAGAATTTTGTGCTCTTCATGCTGTGTGCTGTTGTGCATTCACGAATGACAAATGGTCACTTCACTTCAGGATGTTTTGCAGCTTATTTTCCATATATGGACTGTACGGTTGAGGATACCATTTAAAACAATGTTTACAGACTTTAAGCCTGTTTAAGTCCAGAAAAGTGAAATGTACACTTTAATAGCTTTAAAGGCATCACAGTTACAGTGTGTAGCAGTATAATCGCAATACTGATGTTTTCTCTGTGTCCTGCAACCCTAATTTCTACCAGTATTCACTAACGTTGATGAGAAGGGTTGGACTGATGGGCAATGCAGTTGTCATCATGGTGTTGGGGGACAGGTGAAGCTGGGCTGTGCTCAACTGTGCTACAATAGAAATAGTAATTTTTTAGCAATTTTATCAATAAATTGTAATTTAACCATATAGGAGTAGCCCCTAAGACCCACTGCACCCACGATATCATCATCCATTACAATGGCAATTCCATCCAAAACTCCATTGATGACAGTCTTGATGGAAGTCAGGAAGATCTGTTTCAAAACATGTCCTTCACTCCCCATTACGCTGCAAAACAGCTTGTTTTGAATTCACTGTTTTTGTCAAGTCACGAAATGTCACTTATTTGGACTCTAGAGTGTCTGAGACTGACTTGTTCAGTTTAACGCTGGACCTACAAGGCTAATGTTGCTAATAAACATTAAAACTCAATAGTCACGCAGATCCCAAGACGTTTGGTGGCACCACTGAGGTACCTTGAGCAAGGTACCGTACCCACACACTGCTCCCCGGGCACTGTGTTCACGTGGTGAATGAGGAAGAATTTCGTGCTGTTCACACTGTATGACAGGACGGTCACTTTACAATTCACACCTCAGACAACACCAGGGCTGGAGAGGACTGACCCTGGATCAGATTGCTCAGTTTTTATAACATTCATGGTCCCAAAAAATGCTTTCCCATTGCTACTCCTGAGGTTTGTGAAAACAGACCCAGTTGTCTAAAAAAGCTACCAGCACCTACATGATTGATAGATAGATAGATTTATACTTTATTTATCCCAGAGGGAAATTCACAGTATCCACTAAAGCAAACTTAGATTAAAGCCATAGAATTAAGTAAGATTAACTAAGAGTAAAAAAAATATATTGGTAAAGTGGTAAAGTTTTGTCCACTTTAAACACTCGCAGTAAGGCAGAGAGAGTCCTAAACCACATCCACAAGTCTGGATGAAGGAATGAAGTTTGAGCTTGTTGAGAGAAGTTCAGGGATGTGTTTCCTGAAATGATTTGGGTGACTATTGACTTTTTATCTTGAGTATTGATCTCACAGTCTCAGTGCTAAATTAGGCACAACCAAACACGCCTTGATCAGCTATATCTGGGCAAGGTGAAAGACTGTACATTTGAATTTCTGATGAACACTTCCTTTAAAATACAAGCTCAGTGCTAGTGCTGGTGGATTTGCCCCACACTTACTGCATTCAGCAACAAGATAGGTAAATGTCAAACAAATGTGGGATCTTTGGCTTGGGCTGCGTCTTGCTAAACAAAAGCAGAGGGTGATCTCGGCATGCTTTGTTAATCAATAACTGTTCTTTACATGACTTTGTGGCAAACGTCTGACTCACTTCTAACAATAAAGAAAAGGCCTCGGTCTTGGCGTCGTGAGGCAGGGCTGATGTCATTGTTCCCTGGGGAGGGGGTATCGTTTACCATATCTCGCTTTGCAGGCCGGTTCGGGAGAGGTCCTTATCTAATTTGGCCTGTGGGCGGGGCTTAGGGTCCAGAGTTCTCTGAGCTGATTGGCTGCCTTACCCAAGAGGGCTCGCCTCGGCCGGTGTTTTTTTTGCGACAGCTTGCTGAGGAAAGTTGAATGGCACAGGCCATGAATTATTACTACATGTGCACAAAGTGGGTTGAAAATAGTTCAACACACGCCCATAAAGTGCCCCGCTTCAGGCAGCGTGCACGTAACCTATATTCCGACTCAAGCAAGGCCATCAGGGCGCACGGCAGACTGTTTGTCCGGGCCGATAACGTGAGAGAGGTGTATCAGAGTTGCCATGGAGGTGGCGTGGGGATAATGAGAGGAGAAAGAGGAGGAGGTTGGGTCTGGATTTTGTGCTTTTTTCTCCCTCATTTTCCTTAGTGATACAAACTCCTGCTGAGCGGAACAGACGACATGAGCTGTCTGTCTCTCTCTCTTTTTCTTTCTTTCTTTCTCTCTCTCTCGCTCTCTCTGCTCTTTGCTTGTGCATGCATAATAGATGAAATGATACACAATCTGCTCTGCCTCCTCTATCATTTACAGCCCATGAATAATGGACATAAGCCCATCCGCCTGTCCCCTGGTAATAAGTGTGTGTGTGTGTGTGTGTGTGTGTGTGTGTGTGTGTGTGTGTGTGTGAGAGAGAGAGAGAGAGAGTGAGCGAGAGAGATGGCAAGTCAGACTCATTTCCTTGTGGTCGTGTGCTGCAGTGTTGTTTTTTTTCTGTGTGTGTGTGTGTGTGTGTGTGTGTGTGTGTGTGTGTGTGTGTGTGTGTGTGTGTGTGTGTGTGTGT